>VZTE01002833.1:545617-623781 GCA_013397775.1 Eulacestoma nigropectus | reverse complement strand
GGGGGGGGGGGAAGGCAGCAAATTATATCCTCGGAACTTGACAGATTGCGGGGAGGGAAGAAGAAATGAAACCAATTTTGGTCGCATGCAATGAACAACTGCCAGAGAAGAGATTGAAGATACTTCTCTTCTCATGAACATATTTATGAACTTTATTCTACATTTCTTCTGTAAGTTATATTGCATTGTCACACGAGAACATAGCCTAGCTGTTAGGTCTCGCACCCATAGAATCCACGCAGAAAAATGCCTTCCATAGCAGAACCTGAATGCCTACAGCAAAGAGGAGGAAGAAGGTTAGCACATTAGGAGTGCTAGTTACTGAATGACAGTACCAAAGGAATCCTGAGAGTAAGTATTCTTATTTTGAATACAACTTTTATTCTCGAAAGTTTAACAACTCTACTAAAAGACGTCTATGTACTTCCACAGCATTTATCAACTATGCTAACATTACGATGCGTGCACAATCCTGCTCTGTTTAACTTCTACCAGATATTCGCTGCGTAGCAAGAGAGACACACTCTCAGACTGCAGAATAATAGTAACCCATCTGAAATACTCTGTATGTCCAAGAGACACGAAGAGGATAAATGGGAGACTATATATACTTGAAGTAACAAAAATCATGTAATATTTTAAGCTCAATAGATTTTTTTTTTCCCCTTGGAAGCACTTAAAGCAGAAACAAGACTAGCCAAGACTGGTTTTGTACATACATGCATGTGGGAGGTGATTACAAAAAATAAAACACAGACTATCTATACATGTATAGAAATATATTATTGAGGCCTGGCTCCTACAACTGTGGCCATTTAACTGTCTTCCATATGCACTCAACTCCATCGAGCCTTCGGTAAGTACTTTAAAAAGTAACACTGAGTGAAGCCATTAATTAAATGCAAGCCACACTACCCATCCCTATGTGTCCTTTTCACTAGGACCCTATAAAAAATCATTTCTAACAGCTTGCATGTGCAGTCACATAAAACGTTATTTTTCAAACTTGGCACTCTCCTGGAGGCCTCTTCTGTCCAGAATGGTAATTCCTCATTTCCATATTGGTTATTATTTCAGTAGCTGCCTGTGCCAAAAGCATTTGTTTAAAATGTTTTGTTTCCCTAAAGACTATAGAACAGATATTCATTTTTAATGGTGGGAAAACTGTTAAGATTAAGCCTAAAAAAAAAAAAAACCCAAAAAGTCTCTTCAGCTCCCAAATTATCCCCTTTCCTAATCAATGCAAAGTTCCTTCTGCTAAAGCTCCAGGCATTCTGTACATTACAACCTTTTCTTTTGGAAGATGTAGTCTTCCCAAAATGCCACGTTTCCTACAGTGACCACAGCTCTCCTTTATCCTCAGGCTCAAGTGCTTACAGGTACACACGACTTGGCAGAAGTAAGTAACTCCTGTACTGACACATGTGACTTGTCACCTAATTCAATCTCTTCTCCTGGTCTCATGACACCATTATGCCTCATTGTTACTATTTAGCCTTTAAGGGAAAGGACTCTGTTGGGCTAGAACCAGGATGAAAATCGTGACATAAGGAGTCTTCACACTTTATTGCTGTTGCTTTGTTATTAAAAGCTCCACTAGACTAATAGCCATGAGGTTACCATTTTGTTCAATTTTAGCACAATCCAGGCATCTCCACAGAACACAGTCACAAAGGTAAGAAAATTACCCTGGTCATTCCTAAAAACCTCTGCATGTTAATACTACAAGTAACAGAGAACTGTAGGCAATATGACAGCTTCCAAGCTGACAAACAGAGATACTTACCAGTAAATTGTGTAAGCCTCTGCTTGAGCTGGGTCTTGAATATTTGGTTCATTTAGAAGTTCTTGTATTCCTAACAAGATCTATGGAAAAAGGAATAGAAGTAACATAGGCATATATTACGGATATTACTAAAAGAGATTCAGCGAAGAACCCTTAGAAACCAACTGTAGGAACACACAGTGAACATCTTATATTCGCATCAGATAAACAGGCAAAGCAAAAGTGTTAAGAATACGTCTAAATACAACTAATGACCTGTTTAATTGTGATTGCTGGCCGCCAGTCCTTATCCTCCTCTAAGATGGAGAGACACACGGTGCCTGAAGGATACACGTTTGGGTGGAATAACGGTGGTTCAAATTTACCTGAAAAGAAGAGGAAATTACTAGCGTACAGTGCTAAGAGGAAGATCGGAGAGTTGGGTTAGATCAGTAGGGGAAAACAAAACCCAAAAAACCCCAAACCAACCCTGGCAAAAGACCCCCAACCCCCAAATAAAACCCCACAGATTTCTGGAGCTATTAATATCAGTTTTCTTCTTGGCTCAGCCCGCACCTGTAGCGGAAACTCCATCACAACTGTGATCTGTGATATCAATCCAGGCAATCTAACATTGTCTTTTTGACTGGTAATCTTTTGGTTTAGGAATGGAAACTGACAAAGTAATTTGTAGTAGCTTTGTGATAAAGACCTTTTAAAAACAATTCTGTCTTTTCAGCCTCACATACTACTACGTAAAGGAAAGGTACTACCTTTCACTCATCTTTTCTCTCCTCACTTTAAAATACTGAAAGTTTCATACAAGGAAGACTTAAGTTCCTAGCATTGTTTCAGTTTCATATTTTCCTATGTATAATAAAGATGCACTGAACAAGAGGAACCAAGTTTAAATTACAAGACTAACTGAGGGCTTGTGCAGCTTTCCTTCCTCCACTCAGTCTATATTCTGGCATTTCTTTTAATCTTTACAAGACTTAAACGCAACAGCCAGCATCCCAAGCAAAGTAATGAACACGCTTTCTGCAATACAGGAAATAGCTACGTATTAGTGCAGTTTTCTAATCCATGTGACATCGCAAGTATTCACAAGACATAACAGTCTTGCTGCCCAATCAAGTACACGAGTACTTCAGAAGCTGCATTTGTAGGGAGTCTTATCAGTCACATAAACATCTTATTTTAAGGCATAACGATTCCTTTAACAGGATGTGAAAACTGGTATTTCTCAAGAAAATAATGTGAAATGTTTTCAGTTAAAAGAGATGTTTCCCCCTGTGTTACATGTATTTAGGTGGCAACAAACAAAACGAGTAGCCAGGAGCTGATAGACCTGAAATACACTAATGTGATGAGAGATGAATCACTGTCAAAAGAGTGATTCGTAATCACTGTCATTGATTTGAGATGGTAGCCAATTCAAGAACCAACAAACCGTGCAAGGTAATAGACGTTTTTAGGTTTCTATAATAGGTTAAGTTTGAGATGGTATAAGGAAAATTCAGTTCAGAAACTTAATAAGGACATTAGGTATCTGAAGATCTGTTATACATAGTAGCAGAAAAAGAACAGATTAACATTTTAGAGCAAGTTAATTAAAGGGTTCAAGTTACAGAACGCTTTTTTTTCCAAGTTTTTGTCTTCTGAGTTCTTAGCATAGAAGACCAACTTAACAGTAAGAACATGCATAGGGGTTTAGTCTAAGCATGCCTACATATTAGTTTCCAAGGAGTGCTGATAATGTAGTGAAAACTTCAAGCGATGCTTTTGGCAAACTTTGAGGGAACCCACACAGCAATCTCCCTCCCCGCCCAATTTTAACGTATCGAGCACTTAGCTGATTTCATCACAACTTTCTGAGTGCAAAGTGGGTGCGGAAAAAAGAAAAAGGAATGTGCCTTTAAAAAAACCCCCAAAATCAAACAAAACTGTAAGAAAGTAATAACCATTTGTAAGAACCTCATGGATTAATTCAACACTGTTCTAATAAACCTGTGGTTTTCAGTAATTTTACTTACATTTTGGCGGCGAAGAAGGGTAGTCATCCTTGAAAAGCATCCGTAGTTTAAATAAGCCTCCTTCCCACGGTGTCTATAAAAAGTTAAGGTAGAGTTTCGGTTACAAGCAAGGAGAAGTCAAAACTGTGGAAGAAAGCTTACTAAAAAGCTTACTAAGAATACAGTTTCTCAGGCAAAGCACAAGACATTCTTCTGCTACACAGCAGAAAATAGCTGTCCCGCACTTGTAGCACACTGTCTAGACCACGGTAAGCCTTCCTATCTATGCAGGAGGCTGAAGTGGAAAGGAAGCGGTTTCTTTCTTCATTACAGCTAAGAAGTGATGCCGAGTCATTAACACAGTCAGGATCATCACCAATAATTCCATATAAAAGTAAAAATTTCACATTACATAACAACAGAATACTTCTGAAGTTTTACACGATACATATACAATGAGGAAAGGGCTGTTGTACCCTCACTTAGGTTTGAGAAGATAGGATACGGATACACCCTTTAAGCACGTGAATGTAAATGGCTTCTATTGTGCCTTATGAGAATATGACTAATAAAACCACAAACAAACTAAAAATGTCGACAGCACTGTAGTACTGCTACAGGTAATGAGAGTCACTCGTCTAAACTAACCCTGTCTGCATTTGGTAGAATGTAGCCTCACAGATTCCATCTTTCTGTATAACAAGACATTGTAAGAAGCGCTTTATCCCTATCCAAAACTGGCAAGAGCATGATAGGAGCAGTTCCCATGACAAAGAGCAAACCAAGTAAGACAGCACTACTCAAAACAATCATATAAACAAGAAAAAACATCTAGCAATAAAGATTGTCTCAAATATACAAAATACGTAAACAAAGAAAAAAGGCCATTTTCTGACAAACCGAGTTCTGCTAAGAAGTGCAGAAATACAGAAAAGATTACTACAGTTGTAAAATTCAGACCACTTCTCTGTAACTTGCCCTTGCTATGGAAACACTGCAATGAAAGTAAATGTTGGGTTGATTCTTTAAAACAACTGGAGTAAAGATGGTCTCACATCTTAAGAGCAAAACTGATCAAATCTTATCCTCACAGACAGACAGATATGACCACCTTGGAAGGAAATTCTTAATTATTTCCTATCTGAATTAAGTGATTTTTAGCTGAACAAAAAACAAAACAAAACACCCAAAAAACCCACACGAAAAGAGAAAATCACTTCATTGTCATTGGTACTCATCATGCGAAGTTTCAAGCTAGAACAGGAAGAAAAACATGCTAGGAATTAATAAGGTACCACATTTCCAGAAGTGAATGAGTTTGATTATATTTGCTATAGTGCATTTAAAGAACTCGCTCTAAATTGCTGTAGTCAGTTGTCAACAACTAGAAAAATCTATTCTCTGTATCTTCTCAGAGGAGTTCCTTTTTAGAAAATATGAGCTTCTTGATAGAATAAACTTTACCTCTTTTGTTTGCTTTCACCCACAGAGGAAGGCAAATAGCTTTTAATAATTTACCCAGAAGAACAGAACAGTTGGTGATGTTTTTATCCCGTTTCTGATAGAGCAACATACCTTATGGGTGAAAGACAGCAGATACTCAAAAGCCCTACTAAGGCTAACAGTATGACAGCAGTGTCACGACCATATTGCATTATGGGACTAGTTGCAGGTGTTTTTTGAGTCAAATTTTAGGTAGTTAACAAGTGATTTGCTGTCAAAAGAGTGAACAGAGTATCCAACCCAAGACTAACACCGCTTCAGTATTTCATCTGGCTGACAAGAAACCATTTTGATGGTTTCAACTACTCATCTCAGGGGAAGCAGCTGCAGTGTAGGATGCCTGCAAACGCAAAGGCAATAGAGAGCAACTGCTTGGTCTGGCAGAGATGAGCAAGTCATGCTGCTTCTCATTAAATATAATTTTTTTAATTAGCAGGAATCACATCAGCATAACCAATCTTTTCCTGGTGTGACACATTTTCAAGTAGACATGAAGCTGGCTCTAAGGCCTTGTTTGCTCCATTTTGTGGTTTACAAAACTTCTAAGCAATAGCATGAAGATTTTGTATGGCATAAAAATTTTACCTAAGTATTAAAAGGTGACATCTTGATAAGGTGCACAAACTGTTACGGGGGATAATCTTATTCTGGCAGAACACACGAGGATGAGTTTTTCTCTTACACTGCGTTAGATTATTTGTCGGTGCTTCTTTAAGAACTAACTTAAGCTATGTGCCGACAACTACCAAAACTAAGTTGTAACTGTAACAGCAATGTTATGTTCAGCATTCAACTAAGGCAGCAGTACAGAACGTGCAGGTTTTGCCTACGGAGTCTTCTCAGACTTTAAGAAACGAGATCGTAGGGGTATTTAAGCAAATCGGCAAAAGGCGGTAGAAAAGGCAAGGCAAAAAAGTCCCACACCGAAGACCTGAAAGAATTAAAACCCCCAAGCAATTAACAGTAGTATTTCAGAAGAAGCAGAAGACGACCTCCAGTGTGTTCAGTCAGAGACTCTTAAACATTCCTCTGAAAACTTGTTATTTTTAAGTGCTAAGCGCCAACAGCTGAACAGGTTTATGGCATACTTTGTCCAGTATTCCTAGTCCACAGCACTTTTAATTCTGAAGAAGCAGCAGGATACAAATTTTTTTACTAAACTACACTAAAGTTAAATTCTCAATTGTCTGTATAATGCGTAAGCAACTTACGTTACTTTTCACCATAAATGAGAAGTCAGGGGAACAGTATGTCTTACCCCTTTCTTTCCTGGAATAGCACACTCCCAGTTCATTAGATTCATTGTACCATCTGGATTTTTTGTAGGTACTGCTACAAATCCCTGAATTAAGGCAAAAAACATAGGGTGAGAATTTTAGAAGATGTACTTAAAATACTTCATGACATATTCTATCTTTACACAAAGTTACTTCTTTTTGCACTACATAGTTTTAAAAAGCTTTTTATTAAATTTTAAAATATTAATTTTAATTTTTTACAAAATCCTATCAGGGTAAAGAAAAAATCATTACCAGAACACTGAAAAAACTGCAGAGGCAGAAATTTGGCAGTTTTCATACTTACAAATGGATGATCTTTTCTCCAGGCTTTTCTCTCCTGTGCAAGTCTGCTAAGAGCTATGCCAGACATATTCAGAGTCCCTCTAAAACAAAAGTAATTGCTGTTAGTATATACTTCTACTTATAGTGTAAACAATACATTATGTGTTTATAAGCCTTGCTCACTCAAGAATTATTCTGACCTCTGATTTTCGCTTCAATAACCAAGACGCACGTTTTTGCACAGCCTGCGGAATTTACCATCAGGAATAACATCACGTTTCCCCATGCCATCAAGCTCTTAGTTTACCGGACTTGATCTACAAAATTCCATCCTTACCTTATGGCTTTATATTTGGAGACCCCGTCTTAGAAGCAACTTCGACAGTAGCTTGACAACAGAAACACTATTAGTAATGGAAAAAGTGCTCAGACTTCCTACTTGTGCAACTGATACACACTCTGTTTACCTACACCACATCAGGTATGGTTTTCTTCTGTAGGCAAACACTTGCATTACTCCCATTTCTGGCACATGGGAATAAGAAATGTTACTTTAAGGGTAAATTCCCACTAAAAGCCAGTATTCCACACAAAAGCAACACGGGCACAGAATTTAACAAAGTCTTCTCAGTTTTGCAGTGATGCCACTATAAAACTTCTAGACAACAGCAGGAACAGGCAGCAACACAGAACTGAGCTAAGGAAGAGCCAGTGGCTCATTCCACAAGACAGATTTTCAATTACAGTATAAACTAAACAATTTTTCTGCACCTTCATTGCCTCAGCAACAGCCAAGCATGGTGACCACGACTATAGAAAAAATACACAGAGCACAGGTCATTCACTACTGCATCACACAGAACAGTTCTATATAGGATGATTGAACGAGTGGTGCTTTCAAAGTCAGGGGAGGATTCTCCATTCACCCAGAACAGTATTCAGAGCCAGAGTTTATTTTTCATTGTCAAACTGTATCTAAATTCAGGGTTTCACTAGCCACATTGTCAAATTCCAATGAAGGTTTTTAATCCTCCTCATAACTGCACTTCTACACATTTTAAATAAGAGCTGATAATTGGCAGTGGGAGAAGTCAGGCCAATTTGTTCCCAACTCCACATGCACCTAACAAGCCTTTTTGACGGCAGAAGAGTAAAGCGCTTCCACTTAACAAGCTCACAGAATGAATGAAAGCGGTGTTACTACTCTATTAAAACAAACACTTACACACTGGTAAAGAATTATGCAAAATTTCACAACCTCTCAATATGTTGATTACTTACATGAAATACTGCAGACTACTACTATTATAAGTGTATGAATTGTAGATCTTTAAAAACACCAGATTAAGCAATTTAGGCAGTTCCTAGGACAACATGTCTTTTAAATCCGTTCTTCAACTTTTTTTCTTTTAAGCCAGTTTTGCCTGGATGGCCATATTCCCTAATTCACTTTCAAAGTAGCAACTAAATTAATGTCAGATAAAGCTTTTTAAAAGGGACAATTCACACTCAGTGAACATGCACATACACAAAAATATTCCAATATTCAGCCCAATTTTCCTCTACTATTTCCAACACATACACCTGTATCTTAATTATGGCAGACAACCTGCAGGACTTAGTGAGTGTGGATACATGACCTCAGATTTTAGTCTGTTCACATGTAGGAGATGCAGAGCCATTGAAAAAAGATACCAGTGGAACAACAACAACAACAAAAAAAACCAAAGGCAACCAAAAAACCCAAAAAACCTCGCCCTTAACCAAATTATACAGGGAGCGATTCTTAGTATGTTGTGAGCCCACATCCTTGCAAGAAATGTAAATGAACTGAATATACAGCAGAATTTCAGTTGTGCTTTTGGTACTTCGTGGTCTACTATACTAATATTAACCTTCCCATCACAGGTTGAGAAAACCATTTGTGCTTACAAACCATCCAAATATTCTTACATAGTTCACTAAACTCAGTTACCTTTTCTGTCAAAAGACACATTACGGGATGCTTTAAAATACATGAACTCAATTTCCCTAGCCAATTAATTACAACATGCACCTCAAGGGAAATGTCAGTTTCTCTTTGGGTAAATAAACAGTGTATCTCCTCCAGAACATCGCTAATCAAGTAACTTTTCAAGTAATTGAAAAAATCCTGTGTTTTCAGGCCACGCATCCTACTTGCTTTTCTTACACACTATACTGCGCCCTAGTACATTAAAGATTTTTCTTATGTTCTACAAATAGCTTTCCAAATCTTGAGGCGTTTGACTTAGTTAAGCACTGACAGGCTACATCCAAAGTTTCAGTGTATATGAGAGATGACAGGCTTCACATACGTGGTTTCCACAGACTTCAGTTACATTGACGAGAGCAGATAAGCATCTAAAACCTCATAGTCTACCAGAAAATAAAGATTAGACAAAGAAGATGGAAAGCCCATTTCAAAAACTAAGATCCCATTAGTTAAGCATCCCCTCAAAACCAATCTGCTAACAAACTGTCAATATATACTCTCTATATCCCTATCTATTTACGTGCTACATCGCCAGAAAGAATTTTGCACCAGAGGAAGTCTATTCAGTCCTACCTTGCATATGCCACAAAAGTCGAAGAGACCAGTCTTCACGTTTTGTTTGACATTAATCACCCAAACTCACCCCCGGCATTAAGAGGTAGTAATGTCCCTTTTACTGCCATCAACTCAGAAAGTTAACAGAAACTTCCAAATTTGCTCAGTAGCTTGCCTTTACTGCTGTTACTGCCTACTTCAGAAAAATGACAAAATAAAACCATCACGCTCATCATAGATACAAACCTTTGTGTCCCGTTACGGAATATCTTGCCCATTTACACCCTCTGATGGGGTGGAACAACCTACTTCCACACACAAAATGCAAGGAATCGTTCCCGTGCCACAGACAAGTCTCTAAATACATCAACAATATGCTCTTTGAGGTTCAAGAACTTTCAGCACGACTTACTGATTCCGAGCAGCAAGAAAAAACCCCCAAAACGTTAAGATTGCTAGCCTCGCATTTTTACTTTGCACGTTAAATACTGACATAGGAAGAAATTATTATCAGAGTACGTTGCCCCCGAACTATATAAACTTTAATTTTCAGAAGGGTGGAGAAAGCCACGGTCTGAGCTTTAATCCAAGCACGCTAACTCTGCACTAGGATAGAAAGTCTCCTCTGCTTGCGGCCAGAGAAAGATAGAAGAGGCCGAACGGCGACCGGAGCCGCACGTTAAACAACAGAAGATGCCGCGCGCCGATGGGCTCGGTGTTCGACGGCCAAGTAACCGGACAAGGCCGAGCACCGTCCGCCACCGCCGAGGGCCGCTGGTCCCATCGGCCCCGCGAGGGGCCGGGGCAGCGCCCAAGGCCTGCACGGGGCACCCCGGGCCGCCCGCCGTTCCCGGGCAGATACCCGGCGGGGCGGGACCGGCTCGCGCAGGCCCAGCGGTTCCACGCCCTGCTCGGCGACCTCCACCCGCCACCACCGAGACCTGCGGGGTGCTCAGAGCCTCAAGCGGGCAGCGCTGCGCCGGCGGACCGGCCACAAGGTAGGAGCTGCCGGGCCCGCACGCCCACGGCCGCCGGTCCCGGTCCCGTCCCATCGCAGGCGAGGGGCGCCAGCCCGGTCCAGCCCCGCTTAGCTCCCCCGACCCCGGGGCCACCCGGCCTCACTCCCGGCCGGGCCTCACCGAGAGCCGCCGCCGCCGCGCGTGTCCCGGATCGAGGCCGCGCGAGTGACCCGGATGTTCCCGCTCCCCCTGCTTTGTCTCCACTCCGGAGTTTCCCTCCCTCTCGCTTCGGCGCGGAGCGCGACAGCGCTATTCTGACCCTCGTCCCGACCCGTCTTTGATCCTATCGTCGCGCTTCACGCATCCTCGCGACACAGGACCCAGAGGTGCCCCCAACAATGCCTGAGTACGAAGCACCGGAAAAAATCCACGCGGGGCTACCCCAAAGCCGATCACTTCCTCGTGCCTCTCGCTCCCACCAGCTCCGACGGAAAGCGAGGTTAATTTTTTACCTCCGGCGCTGTGAGAGCCGCCTGCGACTTGTGAACGCCTGGTCCGCCGGCGGGCGCGCGCAGGTCTGGCGGGCCGCGCTCGAGCCGGGCCGAACCCCGCCCACTGTGCCCAGCCGAGCCTGATTGGAGGATGGGCCGCCTGCTCTGGAGGGGCTTTCGCAGCTGACGGGCAGGCGGAAGAGCCTATCAGAGCGCTGGGAGGCGGGACGGAAGGCGGCATTCAGTTTGGCTCCCGCCCGCGCTAGTTTCACTGACCTTTATGGGATTTATGGCCTGGTTTTTGTTTCCCATTGGTTTGTTTATTGGTTTGGTTTGGTTTGGTTCCCTTGCCTTGGGGGGGAGGAGGGGTGTTGTTTGGATTTCTAAGAATGCATTTTTAGTGGCAAGTAGAGTATGAATCGCATTCTGTTCTTATCTTGAACTTCTCTTTCTTAATGAAACAGAAGAATTTTTAGTCCTGAAACCTCTGCCTAGCCATGCCTTGTGCCGGTCTCCGTCAATGTTACTTGAACTATGTTCTATGTAGTATTAAAGATCAAAATGGTTTTTTGGGAACTGTAGAATTGACTATTTCAATAAATAATCACCTAGATGTCAATCAGCCCTAATCAAAATACATACTGAAGATCACTCTAGCCAAGAAACCTTTCACCAGTAGCAAATGCCCATGGCAGACCAGGACAAACATATATTCCCCGTCTAACTTTCCACACAATTCCAGTGGCATTAAAAAAAGCAGTGAAAACTCCTTAACACTTGGCTTACAGGATCCCTCTCATGAAATTGTACGCATTACAGTCTCTGAGAATGTCACATACATATGGACTATGTGTTTATGACTATCAGGCAAGATTTCAGCACACTGAAAGATGAACAGCACACTAAAAGGTGAATTTGCAGGATCATTTTCATCTTTCTGAACCGAAACTTCCCACTGAAAGGAAAACTAGTGCCAAATGAACTCTTAAATGTTATAAAAGATCCAAACAGGTTGCTAATGACTTACTTACGCCGCCTTTATAACCTGGTTTCTAGTTCAGGGTAGACACTTCTCCCTTTTATCCTCTCACTTTTCCTAACTGGTGAAAACACTTGAAGCAACAGATACGTAGAGTAGGAATTTGGGTTGAAAGTCATGCTGGTTGACTCTAAAGTGCAAATACTTTTAGTAGGACAGTCTGAAGAAAATACAGAAGCACAGATTGATTACTTAATTACTGTAATTGCTGTACGTGATTACTACAGCAATGTTTGTTCTTAGCACTTATTTCAGTAAAACTCAAATGCAATTAAATGCAGCAAATTAGTCTAGTAAAATACAGTTTTACAGAAGTTGCTGGATATATACAGAAATAATAGAATGTGCTTTGCACTTAAAACTGATTAAACAGTTAAGATGAAATTCACCTCATATGTAACTATACAGCCTTTAAGATTTTAAAAATCGTGGGTCTTAGCTTCTCAAATTCTTACTAGCAGTTTGGAAAATAAGAGCTGGCCGGTGGTCTTCTCAATACTAATACTCAATTATGAACTTTTCTATATTTGTAGAGGACACAGCTGTCAAACTTCCTGGATAATTTCAACAACCTGTACTTGGTACTTAAATCACTTACTTCCTTCAGCCATTTCTATCCTTGAAAATTACTATATTACATGTTTGCCTTATTACAAAGCATCAATTTCCATTAGCTTAGTTTTTCAAACAAAGGAAGTATTATCAGTGGATTCTAGAATCTTTGATGTTAGGCAGGGTGATTTTTGCGTCGTGCAAAAGAAAAGGTATGCAAAGTGATTAGCTGAAACTTTTTCATGTGATTATATATCCATCCATACAAGAGACAACTATTTACTCCTACAATGATCAGCAAGTCACAGCAACCGCAAAGGGAAATAATTTCCAAACTGATATATAACTGAATAAACCTAACTTTTTTTTGTGGCAAACTCTTTGGGGCAGCAGTAAAGGATACACCTCCTTCACAAAGAAGAAAGCGTTAATGCTTTGAATCACTGCACAAATACGCAACTACATTTTACATCTGAAGTGCTAAACTAGGAATTATCTGTGATATGACACTATTAATATCATTTAGTGCATTTAGAAAAGACAGATGTAAGGCATCACACTTCAAAAGGGAAAAACCAGGTTTATTGCATGCAGTTTACAATACACTAGTGTTATGAAAAGAAAGTTAAAAAAATACCCACACACATTTCATTTGTATGTTTGATTTGAAAGTGATGGTTAACTGTAACCACCTTCAAATTACTTGGGAAGCCCTAGCAGATTTTTTTCCAGGGAAATTTCCCTGTATTCAGTTTCTCGTCTGTGTCTGTGCCAAGAGTTTTGGCTAATGCAAATGCATTAAAACCAAATCAAAACTCAAATTTTGCTGCAGTAAGAACACTTCAGACATAATGAATTGGCACAAAATAAAGTGTTATTGCTAATCCACTATCCAGGAAATAACATGTTGCAAGTATGGCCACTTGGGTATAAGCACAAATAGCTGATGCACAACTAATTTTGAGACCAGTGATTTGGAGGAAAAGAAAAAACAAAACACTTGTTGAATTGGGTAGGTGGGCCTCGAGAGTGCATAGGAAGTAGAATTTTCATAGCTAGGCTGAGGTGAGGATTAGGACAGAAGCAGGTGGAAAAAGCTGCCATTTGATACTTCCTCAGTTTGGTGATCTTGTTTAAGTTCCAGGTACAGAGGTTGGCAACATTCCTTTTAAGAGTGCCTTGGCACTTGCTTCATTCTAGCAAGTACACGAGCCAAGTTAATGTGAGTAAAGTTGTGCATAAGCTTTTGGAAAATCTTTAAAAGTAGCAAGAATCAGGTACATAGTAAATACATTTACTCTTACATTTCAGATGACGAGGCCTCAAAATCACAACAGGTCTTACGTCAAAATATAGGCTCAGCTTTCTAAGGCAAGGAGAGCACTGTCACAGAACCTCTTCCCCTTCCACTCACCCCCAAAGTAGCAAATTAACTTTTTAAAAAGTTTCTCTCATTATAGTAGTTACTAAGACACAACATCCTGAAGAGAACCCTTTGATGAGTCCAGAAAGCTGTATTTGCAGCAGTATCTATTCACTGAACATTTGAGAAGTTTATGCCTCGGTAGACCTTGCTAAAGTAAAGGTCAACTAAGTTGCAAAGAAATATTCTGTGACAATTTCCTGGGGCAGAATCTTCCTCAAAGCTTCTCTATTGCCAGTGCTGTTCAGAAAAGTTGTTAGATTTCAGCAAAGGTAATAATAAAGTGGTGGGTAAGTGTACTGCCTTGTCTAGTGTGCTCTTATCCAATCTGGATACTGAAAATCCAAGCCATATAGAAACACTTGCATCTGCAATTGGTTCAGCCATTTGTAAAAAATTACTTTAGAGTCCATGAGTTGAAAGGAAAACAGACTAGTTGTTTTTAAAATGTTGTATGTCTCTCGAACCGCAAGTCGTCCTCTAGCCCTGGACAGCATTTTAGCCCTTAGCATTTCTGCTCTGAAAATGGAAAGAGTTCCTTCTGACAGTCATTTAGACAAACTGGACAATAAGATCTATTTAGCCCTTTAAAGCCTCTGTTCATTAAGAAGCCTTTAAAGACAGCTCCTGATTTTTGTGAGACAAAAGAAAACTTATATGACACAGAGCTCAGAGAGCCTTCCACATTTTTTTTTAAACTGAATACTCATACTATTTAAAGAATCAATAATTCTATACAAAAACCCACGTAAGATCCCAAGATTGTCCTTAAAACTGGAGATAACTGCAGTCTAAACTATAATGAAGTAATGGGCAGCATCCTCAGGCTTAAGCATCTCAAAATTTTTTTATTAGAAAATACACTTTTCCAATGACCACTCAGGTTTTAACCCTACTGTCTTAAGATAACAGACACTGTTAAAGGCGTAACAAAATTTCATCTCTTTTCAAGAACCCCACAGTTCAAGGGCTGATTGAAAAAGTTAATTTGAAAAACTTGAAACTTTTGATGTGGTGCGAGAGAGAATGAAATAGTAGAATGACCCTTTCTGATTTTATCACATCTCAAGTGAACAAAATCTCAGACTTCATCTCCAGGCTCTCTTTCACTTGACTTTGATCTTCCTCAAAAAGCCTAGGACAACTTCACTCTTCTCCCAGTACTTCCCAAGGAATATAATCCAGTATACCTGAATAATTATAATCCAGGTTCTATTTAATTCCACTGAACCAGTGGAAACTACTGCACGTTTGCACTCCACGTTCACTTTTGTAGTATTAATAAAGACTTGTAATTAATGTGTGTAATTTGCTGGTGGTAGCTCTCTACAGCTCAGAAAAAGACTAACAACTCTGAACAGCCTCAATAGACATTCACAGAATAGTGTTCTGTTACGAGAAGCACTTTTCTGGTAACACTATCGCTTTACTCAGCAAATTTGTTCCCTCGGTTGCATGCCTGCAACCAAGTTATCTTTTGTTTAATCTGCCAGAAATTTTCATTTTTCTCCTGAAAAAAACCCCAACAAACCACCTCTCTCAGAAAAAGAGGAGATTGAATTTTTGAATCTGCAGGAAATAGTCCGGTTTCTAATCAATCATAACTGTGCACTCACATTGCTAGAAATGGAGCTACACAGCTATTGTCTAAAGAAAATCTGAAAACAAAGAAGTCAGATGGATTCATCGAGCTTCATTTTCTAAGAAATATCTTTTCCAAATGCTACAACGCAAGATGAAAGGAACTTTTATCATTACAAGAAATCTGAGTTTGAAAAAAAACACAATACATTTTCCAAATTCTATGAGTATATGCTTCTGACGACAGAAACTTTAGTAAAGAATCAAGATAAGCTTGTAAATTCAATCAAGTCTTTGACACACAATCAAAATACTGTGGGATAAAAAAACTGCAATTAACCGTAATCCATGGAAATCCCACAGTAAGTAGGACAAAATCCCAGGTAACCTTTGGGCTGGGAGCTGCTGAGTCAGAGTTTACGTTTGGACAGTTATTATGGACCATGTGACATTCATGTCTTTGAGGCCCCAGAATTACTTGTTCATTGCAAACAAACTCCGATTCACTTGCTGCTTGAAGAAGTCAAAAGCATGTAATCGAAAAATGTCATCTCCAATAAAGGAAAGTAGCCTCTGACAAAACTTAAGGCCAACAGTATGCTGTTTCCTAACTCAAAGCAAGAAATTGCTACAGCAAATTTGAACTTCGGTTCTTAAACAAGTTTTGCAAGAAGTTTGTCATGTAAATGCCTTTAAGGAATTTAGTATCTCTCCCTTCCTGCTTTATTCCTTCTGCTATGATCTCTTCAAGCTCAGCATCTAAAGTTCTAACCTGGAATACTGTTCTGATTTAAGAATACAGGAGCTGTGTAAATCCAGAGTTAAGTCAAAGAGGTTTGCAGTACAGCTTTGCAGCTCCAGCCTGATGGTGAACCCCTCAGCTCTCCGCAGTCACGGGCAATTCTTAGGTAGGTACTCTCCAAACAGCAGAAAAAGAACAAAGGACTCCAGTTCAAACTGTACAGGTACATTACTTCATCCTGTAAGATCTTAACAGATGAAGCAATGTTTGCAAAACCTGGTGATGCAGATTGGAGTCTAACGCAATTACCTTGTTACTGTCACTAACTTTATTTGAAACTGCAACAGTTGAACAAAAAGAAATGAAACTTATTTAGGAATAAATTCTTAATGCCTTGAAAAAAGCTGAAGACAGCATTTCCATCTATCTTAAAGCCTCACATGATCACAAAAATTAAAGCGATAATGACAATAGCAAGAACAGGAAAGTAGTTAGTTCAGGCGGTCTCAAACAACAGCGTCTTTAAAATAATTTACAAGGTACCTGCCTACTAAAGTTCTTTTTTCTTTCCTTCTTAAAATCTTTGTGAGGTATTGGAAACAAAATGCAAAAAATTATTAAACACTCATTTCCCTAAAATTAGCTATGGCAGGAATACAGTGTAAACTAGACTGCGGGTAATCTGATCATAAATGCGGGTTTTAAAACTGGAAATATTCCAGTGGGAAAAAACCCCATACGTAGAAAACCCCACCCTTTTACATATTCTAAATTTGTTCAGTTTGCTCAGTTTGTTACTCATGCTTTGCTGATGTCATTCAGGAAAATTTCATTTTATTAAATAGTCTGTCCTTTTTGGGTTAACTAAGAGAGACAAAAGAAATCATGATTCAGAAGGATCACTGTAAAACTGGTATTTTAGGCATTAAAATCCACTTACATCAATGCTGAATTACTCTGTAGAGCACATCAAGAAAACAACAAGTAACATGGTTGGCTGCAATTCCATGAGCTAGGGAGCTCAGAGAATCTGGTGGAGTCATACTGTTTAAAAACACAGTGACTACTGCAGCAGAGGAAATGTTTTAATATGCAGTTAACACAGACAATTGTTACGCTTATTTTCAGATACACAAGATAATCTGTCACTATTTAGGGGAAATCTGTGTGCTCAATTTAAGCTGATAAAATATGGGTACCTAAAAAAGTATAAAAGTATAAACATTTCCCCCTACACAATTACAGTTTTAGTAAATTAAATTCAGTTTTAACTTCTTAAAAAAAGACAAAAATTTTATGTGTTGTGGAGGGCCCAGCAGCTTCCCGTGCAGACCACATCCAAGCCACAAAATGTGTTACAAATCCTTTCAAGCATTAGGCACACGGACAAAACATTTAGCCCACTGCTTAACCTGCTTAGTAGAAATGTTTCTTACAAATTGTTTTGCCAAACTTTTATCAATGTGTAATTTCTTTAAAAAAAATTTAAAAAAAAAAAAAAAAAGTAGACCCTGGGTGTTTGAAAATCAGGCTTTTGTGTAAAAGGATTACCTACAGTATATGCAAAGATTCTAAAATTACTCAGAATGAAAACTGTAATCTCTTTAGAATTTAAAACCATCTTGTAGCTTTTTGAAACTCCCTTCCACTGGTTCCATGAGTCAATGAAGCCAAGTTTTATACCGTCCATCTCATTAAGTGTTTTAAAGATGTGCTAAAGATTTTGCTCAAAACATAGTGTATTAGAAAGCTCCGGTCTTGTGTATTAGCCTTCATCAAGGACAAACTAACAAAGCTGCACCACGTTCTTTTCAAACACTGTTCTTAACTGCATAGTTGAAACTGTATAGAAAGAGAAAGGTTGGTTACAGGTATCCTGAATATCCAAAGTATTCAGGTTTTTCAACTGGATGAGTTTATGTTCATGCTAAGGTTGATTTTAATCCCAATTGTAGAAACAGGGACCTAGGACTAGCCAGCCGTATTTCTGTAAAACCTTCGGCTCTAGAAAAATCTCTACCCTAATCCACACAGTTCAATGCTTATAGGCATTTTATAAAAGCACAAACACACATGTGAGTACAAACATC
Source organism: Eulacestoma nigropectus (assembly GCA_013397775.1). Lineage (NCBI taxonomy): Eukaryota > Metazoa > Chordata > Aves > Passeriformes > Eulacestoma > Eulacestoma nigropectus. The sequence goes on along the minus strand of VZTE01002833.1, from coordinate 605,490 downwards.
TCCAAAGAAACAGAATATTCAGTTGGTCATTTTAAGTGAATTTTGATTCCCCTTTCAAGCATGTGACCAGGACTGGAGCATAACTTTTGCAGGAGACTGTTTTAACAGAGGGAACATCAAGAATAACTCAGATGAAGGCCATTTTCTCTGAGTTTAGTCTTCCCTTTGGGTATTAAAATAAGCTATACATCCAGTCAATATATACACCCTTCAGAGAACCCTTTTCTCTGTTGTGTAACTTTTACACGTGCTAGTTTCAGTTGATCTCCTAGGCTATTATTACATAATAGATTATGTCACAGAGCCATAAGGAATGTGCAGTATAATACAGTCAACTGGGGCTGACACTGAGTCTAAAACAATGTATGCCCAAATACTTGCATTTGTGGGCTGTAACATTTGTGTGTGTGTGTGTGTGTGTGTGTGTGTGTGTGTGTGTGTGTGTGTAGCACCAATTACATTGTCCTTTTAAGGTTTACAATGATTAGTAGGAAAATGTCTCCAAACCGATCAACATTGGGTCATCCAGCACCAGACATCAAGTGCTACATGTCTCCGAGGAAAGTATGAGTGCATGGTCATTTCTTTTCAAATGACCAGTGTCAATCAGCCAACAAGAGAGTACAACCATGCACTACAACCAAAACTTAACACACACTCCCACACCATCTATTCCCATTATGTAATCTTGCAATGCTTCCAGAAGTTGACACCAGCTTATAGGCAAATATGGTTGAACCCAGATCAACAGAAAATTGTCTAAATCAGATTTTTTCTTTTGCAGCCGAGCCTCTTCAGTGTGACAATTCACTGCATCTTCGAATAAAAGGAAAAAAATTGTCACCGTTCAATACTGTCTTCACATTCTGGAACCTCGTTCTTGCAAAATCTGAAATAGACCAATAAAAATTCTATAAATGAAAATTAGCTCACTGTCATTCCTAAAGCATGGAGATCAAAGAGCAACATAGTGACTATTTTAAATAACCGGTAATGTGTCAGGGATCTGGTTCGAGGACATACCTGGGGTCTGTGCTTTAAAGCTGAAAAAAGACAGATTGATACGTACAATGTCTACTATCAAATACCATTAAAACAGATGCAAAACACTTCTAGGAATTGAGTATTATTAACATAAATAATTAATACATTAATAAGACTTAAAGAGTTGGCAATTGTAAAAAGTAAGCCATTGCACCTCAACCTACTTCGGAAGATCCTGAGGTCCTACGTGGTAAATTAACCTGGGTACTTTACTAAAAACTGAATTTAATATTCATTTCTCCTGTTCCCGTAAAATGTCCTTAACTTTCTGAAATTTCAGATATAAATTTTGTTCCAAAAATTAGTACTGAAAACATGAACTAGCAAAGCAAAATGTGCAGAAATGGCACACTGGGTGCGATGATGCAAGAAGTTTTTAAAAGCCAAGTACAACCTGGCAAGATTTAAATCAACAACACCTATTCTACTTCCAGTTTGACTGTTTTTTCTCCTTTTTTGTTTCAGTTTTTTTTGGCTCCTCCAGAGAGGAAAGGATCCAACTGTTAGGACTGACTGTTCAAGCAACAATATTTTAATGTTGCTGCTCTAAACTGAATCACAACCAGCAATAACAGTCAACTCTCGGGCTGTGTAGTACTCTAGAACTGTGTCAGCAGGCTGTAGAACCAATCATGACAAAAGGCAAACAAAGCATTAAGCAAAGCTTCAAACGTACTGAGCAAAGTACTTGAGAATGTTAATCTGTAAGTAAAAGTCTTATGATACTTATGATACTTCATTTTCTTTTGCTTCTTGATAGTTTTCTTAGTACTGTGAAGAGCTCTTGATTTCAAAAGCTGAAAGAAAGCAAAGGCACGATCCCTGGACAACAGCAGAGCTGCCTTCAAGATGGAATTTCCTTCTATGATGATCTTCGTGTAGCCTGATGTTACAACACCCAGTAGCACATTGCAGCCCACAGAATCTGCCAGCACACACAAACACTTCAATCTCTGTGCTTGTATGGTAAAGGCTGGCAATCGCTTAATACAGCACAACAGTTTAAGTATGGTTTCAAATTTTAAAAGTCTTGGTACGTGGTTTCCTTCTAATATTGTTAAAATGGCTACTATGTCTTTCATAGTGACTGAGGTCAAGCAAGGTCTCACCTGCTTTGCACAGCTCCACGGGATTTTTTAAGAGCTGGATATCATAAAAAAGCCATTATCATTTATGTAGCTCAGGGACAGTTCAGAGGCAGTGTGGTATTAACTCAAAAAAAAAAAAAAAAACCCACTTTATCACTTGCTCACTGCACTCCCTCCTACACCTGGATCTAGCTTTGCGCATACAAAGTTTTTTTTTTCATTTCAAATTCAGCATTGTTGTTTTGAAGTTATGAAGCCAGATGTCAGTGCAACTACTTTGTAAAATTTCCAGAATAGAGAAAGACATTTTCCACCGGCCATGACACGCTTTAAGGTATATTTTAGAAGCAAACACTACTTATTTCATGAAGATGAAATAACTTACTATGAAGATAATTAACTATGTGTACTAAGCAAAGAGCATTTCATATCAACCTGTAGGAAAGACGTAAGTGAATTCTCTGGGGAAAACACAGGCTTTGTAAATTACTCAGCAACTGCTTGTGTAATACATGCAAAAGGGACTAGATAAACTTAGAGAAGGCGGTGACACTGATACCAGCTCATGGTATTACAGTGTCACTGTAGCTTCCATACAATGACCTGGATGAAGCCTTGAAGCCAAAATTACCAAACTGAGTTTTACTGGAAGGTGGGGAAATACATCAGGAGTAGACATCATAAATGCTTCATACTTAAACTCCTTCCCCAAGTATTTGCTGTTGGTCAGAGTGGAGAACAAAGTGCTGGAGTAGATGCCCACAACAGAGGATAACAGTCTGACCCAGCAAATGGAGCCAGTAAGTGAAATCATATCCAACAGAGACAAAAACATGGCTGAAACAAATACCTGTGCAACTAGAAAATAACACTGGATCTATTAATTTTGTTAATCCTTCCGATTTAAAATGAAGTATTTGAGTTCATTCTTTCCTAGAAGAGTACTTGCAAGATTAATAGACTTAGAACTATTTTCTGTAGCATCAGGAACACATGCAGTAAGATAAACCTGAGCCAGATCTGGACACTGAACTTTGCGCACTTTACCGAGCCAGTAATCCCAACATAAAGCAGAAAATTCTATTCCATCAGGCAATATTTTAACACACTTTTCTTGGTACTTCTTCTGTAACCTTTACCTCTACTGAAGGGGAAATCATAGAATCACAGAGTGGACAGGGCTGGAAGGGATCTTAAAGATCATCTCATTAAACCCCTGCCATGGGCAGGGACACCTTCCACTAGACCAGGTTGCTCCAAGCCCCATTCAACCTGGCCTTGGTCACTTCCAGCGATGGAGCAGCCACAGCTTCTCTGGACAACCTGTGCCAGTGTCTCACCACCCTAAATGGTAAAGAATATGCTCATCATTATATCCCATCTAAAGCTAGCCTCTTTCAGTTTAAAAACCTCACTCCTTGTCCTGTCACCATGAGCCACAGTAAAAATTCTTTTTTCATCTTTCTCATAAGGCTTTTTAAGTACTGGAAATGCAGTAACACCAGCCCTGGGGCTCTCTTCTCCAGGCCTAACAATCCCAACTGTCTCAGCCTGTCTTCACAGGAGAGGTGTTCCAGGCCGCAGGACATTTTCGTAGCTCTCCTCTGGACCCACTCTCACAGGTCTTTCTCATACTGGGAATCCCAGAGCTGGATCCAACATTCCAGGTGGGATTTCATGAGAGTAGAGTTGATGGGGAGAATCACTTCCCTCAACCTGCTGGCCAAGCCTCTTTTGCCGTAGTCCTGGATAGCTGGCTTTCTAGTCTGCAAGTACTCATCTTCAGGTTTTCACCCACCAGTATCCCCAAGTCTTCTGCAACGCGGCAGTAAATCCATCTATCACCCAGTCTGTACGGATAGTGGGGACTGTCCCAACCTTAATACAGATCTGCTGAATAGAGAATTTTCCTTATTTTCGTATTTCTGTTCTATTTTCCGTACAGGTGCACCAGATCCAAAGCTGGCTTATAAATTCTAAACAATGCTGAATGAACTCTCATATTATAGGGGCCTGAGTGTGATTGCTTCTTAGGGAAGCAGAACATGAAAACTATTTTTTCCCACTCAAAATAAAGCTGCTGCTGATAGAAAAGTGTTTTAAGGACTGTTTGCCTGTCAGACAGCTTAAGAATACTACATTCAATTACAGCCTTTCAGCCATTCTTGAAGACCTGGCAAATGGCCTTACTCCACCCTAGCAGTAGCTTCTGTTAGCATCAGTTCAGAAAATAATGTGTGTTCTCCTTCAGCCATGTGCAGCAACTTCCTAGAATCACAGCACATCCTGAGTTGGAAGGGACCCACAAGGATCATCAAGTGATGATCCTGGCTTTGCACAAGACAACCTCAAGAATCACATCATGTGCCTGAGAGCATTGTCCAAACTTCAGAGTTAAGTGTAAGGCTGCTTTACAGCTAAAAAGTTCAGGTGTGTAGGTGAGAAGCTGAAGTTTAATCTCATGCAATGGTACGTATCTTCAATTTATACAGGCTCAAGCGACCACCCACACCATACGACTGAACATTCAATGGTGTTATCCTCTAGAAACTACAGAGCGGAATAAATATGAGCCGTACTTAAAGACAAGTTAGGAAAAGTGCCTAAATTGTTTTTTCAGATGCAGCTCTTCCACTTGTGACTTTTAATGTAACTTGATCTTCAATCAGATGTCAAAATACAGTGGAAAGGATCTCTCCCCAGAGTTGTTTCCTACGATAAATACAATTGTAGCACCAAGATCACACTATTTACTTATAATTGCCACATCTTTACTAAAAAAATCCTTACTTTCAAAATTATCCCATAAGACCACCTTTGGACTATGCTGCACTTCAATCAAGTTTGTTAACTTATTGCCAAATCAGACATTTACTGAAAATGTATACGGTAAGTTTGTATCGGATCCCTCTACATGTAAAAAACCCACTTGACAGAAAAGCTGGTGCACATAAAGTAAGAATGAAAAGCAATTCTGGCCCTAGAATCTACATGAAGAACTTTCTTCCTCAGCAAAGCTTTAAAGGAACTACTCGTAATACAGTTTATAAAAGCAACACTAATTATTCTGTCAAAGAAGCAATATCCAGAACAGGAATTCTGTCTTTGCTAACCATGCCACAACTATAATCACAAACACACACACACCACCAGGACTAGCCGAAGGACAGCACTAGTAGGGGTGGGAATTGGATGGGGCAGAAAAGCATCTGGTTAAAATCCCAGGGCAGCTAGTGCTCACCATGACATTTACACTTAATCTGAGTCATTCATATCGTAATCCGTTTCTTCATCCTCACTCTGAGTGTCATGCAGCATGCAGCACGTATAGAAGAAGGAAGGGAAAAGAAGAGATTGCAAGTGAGTCAGAGCTGCAACAAAATACAATCCGCTTACACCTGAAGCATCTGGCAATGACATTTATTCACGTTTACCTGGGACCTCCATTCCTTGTATAAAAAAGTATGACAGCTGACCATTTCAAGAAGGGATGTTAACAGATTTCATGACAATTTCCTCTTCCAAATATCCTGAAGTCAGCAGATAGAAGCCAATCGTCAGGTCAACAAAGTGGTATGAAAGAGAAGAATGCTTGTGGGAATACAGGCTATCTTTTGGTTGTGCCACCAGTAAAAGCCACTGGAACCACTTAAGATTCATTTCCTTTGCTTAGGTGTATTCGAAGGTTACACAGAAGTTATCTACTAACTTACTATGCTGACTGTTAACTAACAAAAGAAAACACAAGAAAAAAGTTCCTAAGAAGGAATGATGGTGAAGCTTGATTAGATGGCTATCAGAAGATACTTTCTCCTGTTCTGAAAATCCAGGACTATTAACTAAAACTGAAGTGCTTGTCAATAAAAATTACATACTGGCAGGTTTTTTTTTCTCTAACTCACTCTGCTGTAAAAGTAGTAAGAGGACTTTCTTATGGCATCTAAAAGTCAGTCCCAGTACCTGAACATATTATTCTGTATGTAACAGTGGATACCGTGATGAATTTCAATCATATGAACTTCATGAAGACCAACTCGGACACTACTGAGACTAGAGGATAATGCTTCCTAAGAGGGAACTATGGAGATAACAGCTCCCAAAGTCAAGATTCCTGAACACAGCTGTCAGAAACCTCTCAAGAAAAAAAATTAATTATTTTTCCTTTTTTTCCCAGTCACAACATATACCTATATACAAAAATATGATCTTTTAGAAACATAATATATAAAAGAATTATTCTTCAAGTATTGCCTATTAATTGCTAGCAACAGCTTAACTCTTCCAGAACAAAAGGAGTGAATGTTTATATCTCCAACCAAAATTAACAGCAATTCCTATTTATCACAGTGGTCAAATGACGCTCTGCTCTCATCTCTGAAAAAGTGACCAAGCGGCACATCAATGGAGACACCTAACACAGCCTCTCTCAGCGCCACTCAATTTACACAGCTGTAATGCAGTCTGAACTAGCTTTTGTTTTTCGTCTTTGACACTTGCATTTGATCCGTATTTTCTTTTACATTAAGGATGCAACGTAACTCTGGCAACTTCTCAAATTACCTGAAGATGCACTACCATTCCTTATGAATATGTTTATTAGGCTTTAGAATTCCACATTTTATTTCAGGTAGGTATCTCAGCCGTAAATTATTACCAGACACCTCTAAGACGTCAACTTTCAAAGTCTTCCTCAAGCATCCTGGCAAAAGCAGACCTTAACCAGGGTTTTGAAAGAGTGGAGACATGGCTTACCCAGTTTCACTGTTTACTCCTGACTACAGCAATCCTTTACAAATCTTTGGAAGTTTTATCTCAATAGTGATGAACATAAATTACTCATTTCACTAGGAATCCAACATACAGCTTGGAGTATTTTTATAGTGCAAATTACAAAAATTACTCCATATGAGTAGCTGCATAAGCATGTTACAAAGCATAGAAAGTAATGAAGTTTTATCTGAGGCCTCAGTGCCAAGACTCAGATCCATTCTTAGCATTATTTCAAAATCATTTTCTTTGAAGGTGATTCTTGAAAAAGCAAGCTTTGATGTTTTGCCAATTGTTTGCCATCTACATGGGGGAAATCAAAAGCTTTTAAGTCAATTACAGGAGTTCCCAGTTTGTCTGTAGTCATCTCATACAAAACAGCAATACAATGCTAAAAGCTGCTCACTATGCATGACACTGAACACACTTACAGTACAGAACTGCTCGGCCTTATGGCTAGTCAGCTGTGGTTTTACGTTTTCAATTGTACAAATTCTGAAATACAACGGAGTAAAATGCTAAGATACTGTGCCCATTACAATCTTTTTGTAAAGCTGGTTACAGAAAGTACATTCGGTAGAACCCTGAAAACATTAACAAGTACCCTCATTTTATAACATATTGCACATGACTCTTTTACAGAGATAGCATCTTAAAAGTTCCGTTCTTGACAGTAAGATTTCTTCAGCCGAAGTCAAGCAAGAAAAACAGTTTTTAACTGAACCAGTGTCATTCAAATGTATAAGAAACAAAACCTAGAGTCTCAGCTGTAAAGAGCAAATATCTGCCAACACCTGAAAAAAAACAGGTACTGAAAAAGTAGAGAGTGTTGTATTTAAATAATTCAGGCATGCATAACAAATGCATGCTGACTGTACCATTTACAGTCTCTCATACAATGGTCAGGGAATCATTATTAGTCTCGAAAAAAAGACAATTAAATAATGGTCCAGAAACAGAGGTAGATCTATCATGACTTGTGAAGCCCACCCAATTCAACACCATTTCTTTAGTCCAGTGTCTAGTAACTCACCTTTGCTTTTTCACTGGGTTCACTGGTTGTGCCATAAGGAGTGTTATGCAATTCCTTCGAGACAACACATAGAAATTCAGCCTGATCTTCATTGCCATAGTTATAGGAAGAACCAATACTGACCAGCTGAAAGATGAAAAAAAGAGTAAATTGTATTTCCACATAAAACAAATTCCATAAAGTCTCATGATTAGTAAAAAGACTCCTCTCTTCAGACTGTAGGTTGTGCCTGAAGCATAGTTCTCCACTTCAATGCAAATACGTTTTGATGCTGACAAATACATTGACAATACACACTCTGATGATAAGAAAAACACAGCTTCTTTTAAACAGTTACAGAATTAATGATTTACAGTTATAATTATCCTGTGAAAGAAAAGGCTGTGGAGGCAGGCCAGTGGAGAAGTAGCCTGTTCCCTGTTTCTGTTATTCACTGGAAATCTTCCTATCCTCCAAAGTTAATTTTTAAAGTTTGTATGTGGTATCTTAACGTGGCATGATTTAACATGTAAATGGCTGCATGCAGGAACCTCTTTAGTCTGAAGGGATACCCATCACTACTTACAGAATAACGGTATTTCTATTAAAACATATTTTGAATGAACAAACACAATATTTGCATCTGATTGGAAAACAGCAAGACACAGTATGGTGGGACATCAAGATTAACATCTGAAATTCATACATACTGCTACAAGGAAGCTAATTAAGGAAGCGCTACAAGCAGAAGCCATGTATAATGAAATGTGACATATTTACAGGTTTCTAGAGTCTTTATATTGAATGATAAATGACAATTTACTGAGAAAGAAGAACATACTCAACATCAGTACTACTTATGCAGCATGTTTATCAAATGGCAGAAATTGTCTTACCTTACACACAATACACTTACCCAATGCTAGAAGCTTTACATAGCCTGCCTTTCTGAGCCAGATTCAATTCAGATGTAGCTGGTTCATTTATTTTAAAGTTTTATTTCAAAAGCACAAGATAATGTGTGATCTACAAGATAATGTCAGATCTACTGACACAGATCAAAGTCCTAAAAATCAACCTGTTGCACAGATACACTGTATCAATTTGTCATTACCCAACCTATATTGAAGCTATCTACCAAATCACCACACACATACAGTAAGACTGCCCTGTTCCCCAATCTCTACTACATGATACATTAAAGTGCTCTAGAAATGGCTACATAGAAAAGGCCTAACTTATTTTTTTAGGGCAACGGAACTCAAAACACTGTAGTTATCTCCGTAAAGACAAATAGTGTACTACCATTAGTCTAGGAGAACACCAAAGAGAGTAAAGGATTTGTTAAAGCATGAAAGATTAAGTCAAGATGAAATCCTGATCCAGAGTTTGTACTTAAGGGATAAAATTATTCCCCCAACAAAAACTGAAGTTAGACCAAGGTTAACAGCAGCTTCCATATAGCACTGTCAGAAGAGAACAAAACCTCACTGTACTTCCTAAGGAGAGGAGAGAGATGTTCAGATGTTCCTGCACTGCAGTAAGACAGCCAAGCAAGCACTTCCACAGACAGACAGAGCCAAGGTCTACAAAGAGCAGCAGGCAGTGTGTCTGCAAAATGAATCAACTTCATGCCAGGCCTAGGCAATGTCAAAGTTTTTGGAGCCTGATGATATTACAGCATACAAGGCACAACCTTCCATGAGCAGTACTGGCCATCAAAATTCATCCCACTCAATTTACGTACTTTAACTACACTGAGTGTGATCACCAGAAACCTTCCCTCCCTCCTCCTCTTCTAACATCACTCTAGTTCTGCAAAATATATACATAGTCAGTAATTAACATAGGCTGATCAAAAATTAATGCGTTAAAGACATTTTTTCAACCAAAACTACGTAATGAAGTTACAAACACCCAAGTTTTTCAGAAGCACCAATGCATATAAAGGCAGCATTTACCTTGAGATGTTAAGTCAGCTAATCTTTCACAATGAATACTCTGCAGTCTGCACCATAACGTATTTGTGTAATATAGAATCAGAAAACCCATGGAGTAACTAGTTTCTTAGTCGCAGAAGATGGACTAAGTCTATTGAAAAGCTGGAAAATCAACCCAAACTTACTTCAGATATTGAGATGATTTGTTGATTGTCTTCCCTATCAACAAAAATATCATGCACAAATTTTCAGAAAAAAATAGCAGTTAAGTTGGCTTTAAACCCAACAAAGTGGTAAAAAGTTTACACTATACATTATATAGCAATTACAAACCATTTAGTACAAATACAGTAACTGCTTCAATTATTAAGGTAAAAGGACATCAAACAGTATTTTTAACCCCTTAAAGGCTAGAAAACATTTAGAAAGTTTGCATACATATTTAAATAAAACCATGCAAAATTCACCTTCTCTGAAGAGAAGTTTGAAGAATAAAATTAAAGCATACAACTTAATTACTATACAGTTGACTCTTCTTCTTGCAAAATGGCAACAACTCAATATCAGGTAAGCTATGGTAACTACTAGAAGGAAAAATACTTCTTTACTTATTGACACTCTAAAGAAATAAATGACCCCTCTGAAAGTAGATACCATACAAGACCCAAACATCAGCCAAATCATCAATCCTGTTTTAACCAGGTTGACGGGTCCTCAGTTGATAGCTACTAACAAATGCTCCATAATCCAACCACGTAAGTTAACCTTTTGCACAGATGTCTTTTTAGGAGACATGGCAGATTGAATACTTTTAGCCAGTTGGATAGGACCATCGATTTAGCGGACTGCAAAACATCGAATGACTTTTTGCCATACTCATCAGTTGATAAAGTAACTTTTGCAGAATTAGACCCAAGTTCCTCAAAACTACAACTCATGATACTCTGATAAGCAGTTTCATATGTGTGCAGCTAAAAATGTATTTTAAATATTCTTGTACTTTGAACGTTACTGCTTCTATTTCAGATGTGGTGAACTTCTTGTACGCTAAAAAGCTTGAAAAGAACTGTCCTTTTTTTTTTTTTTTTTTAATTATACCATCAGCTAAGAGAATTAAAGAAAATCCTCCACTCAATTTTTTTTACAGAATCAAGTTGTATGAAGCTAAGAATGGACTCTATGCCTTTTAGACATATAATGCATTTGTTCTGCCTTCCCAAAGGATTTGCAAAAGGTTATGAAGATACACACACATCAGGTCTTACAACTCAGCACTGATGACTGACACCAGGCCAGAAAGAATATTTATTTCAGCTCTCTTAATGCAATAGTCAGACTTCAAAGCTTCATTTTTTTAAAATTATAATTTTTATTTTATTTTATACCTGCATCCATTTCTTCACTGCCTTCCCCACCCACCATTTTAAAATGCTGACTTTTACTTTGAGCTATCTAGGACATGAACACATGAATAACATCATGCTGCCTGTAACCTACACATCCCTAACAGGCCACAATTCTTCCTCTGTTGCCAGAAGTCTGAAAACCACCCATTTCACACTCCAAGTGTTACCTATACAACTGCAAGAAACAGACAGTGCTTGATACACTGAAAGCAGATTCTGGAATAAAGCTGGGTAACAGTCCAGGTTTCAAATCTAGAATTGCATGATTAAGTGTCGATATAAAGTCATAGGCAAAGCTTTTTTTTTTTATTAAGCCATTTCACTGTCATGTTATCCTCATAATGTTATACTCATCTTTCAGACTAAATAACCATATACATTGCAATAAAAAGAGCAAGTACTCCAGGCATTTTATTGATGAAAAAACTACACAGCACCAGGTTCCCAAATCAATTCACATACAACACATCAAAAGGCAGCACAGATACGTAAAGAACTGGAAACTGCCTCCAGTGTTACTGAGAGCAAAAAATCCTTCCCAAACTCATGAATATTTGGAAGCAACACAGCAATCAAAAAAGCAGAACAAGGGAAGAAGGAAGGATGGGAAAAAAGAGAATGAATGAAGCTATGATTCTCCATTTGGATTTCAATAAAATTTCCCAAGATGGAAAAAAAACCCAAAACAACAAAGCCAAGTTAACACCCAGGATGTTTTTTCAACTTGAGACAAGATTTAAAACTGTTCATTTTGTTCTCCCCTCACTCTTCCACATTTTACTTATAAAAAACTCCTGTTATTCGTTATTCCAGTTTGAACATATCACATCCACCTAAAAAACAGTTAAGTTCTGAGTTACCAGAAAGGGTTCAAACTCAGAACTTAACTCTGGTGGATGAAATTATCATTGTCCCAGTTTACCAGGAATGTCCCCTTCCGAATCCAGTGAACGCAAAGATGGATTTTTAGGGCTCTCTAGGTTTGAATTGTACCTCTGACTTAACAAGTATGGATCAAAGGCTGTTAACTTTGGAGGAAAATTTAAGGAAAAGAAGTGATCTACTGAGGAGGCAAGAACTCTTCTTAAGAAAAACCTTTAACTAAATAACCAAGGGATTTTTGTTTGGTTGTTTTTCTATTATTTTTACAATGTGGACATTCATAATGTGTAATGAAATATCGTGAATATAAATAAAAGCCAGTCACAAATACATACAAACTACTATGTGCTGTACATCCAGAAGAAAAGTGGGATGATTTGAAAGCAGCAGAAACGCAAGGAGGCCAAGCATATCAGTGTGAGGGCAAAAAGAATGGTGTGACACACCTCACTGCAGCATTTCTGGAAGCATCTCTCTTCCCCTTTCACTTCCCGTGACACTATCAGCAGAAACTCTGACTGCTGAGCCCGGCCACAGCTGTACTGGGAACCTATACTGACAAGCTGAAATAACCAATCAAAGCAAAACACAAAAAGAAACCTTTGTAAAGCTGAAGCACATACCGTTATCCAAACTGTACAAGTAACAGATGAGCTCAAATGTTCAGGTAACATTTACTTGCCACTAGAATAGGTTGCTATCAAGCTACAACTTTCATTTCAACGTAAAATTTACTGAGGCAGTTGCAAAGCCCTTTTTAATTGAAAGGGAAGTTAAGAGTTACTGATAAGAAGACAGAAAACTCCCCATATAACTGTGTTGTATAACTGTGTTCAACTACTCTGAAAAACGAAGTTTGGTGCAATATGAAAGTGAGCATTATTTTCCTGTCATACATAGACAAGTGGAGAAGGTAACATGGATATAAGACTGGAAGGTGTTATGTAAAGCAATATATAAAGCCTGGGTATTAAAGAACTTCATCTTGTTCCAAATACTGATAAAATACAGCTAAGGAAACATAAGAAGTCAACAAGAGGAAAAAAAGTTGAGTCTAGGTTAGTTTTAGAAGGAGTAATTTACAGAAGGTCCAAGAAAATAACTAGAGTGTAAAAAATTGTCTTGTTCCCATAAAAATCACTACCAAGAACACTAGGTCAAACGTCTAATAATTTAAAGTTCAACCTCAGCTAAATTTCTCGACCTCTTATTACAAAACATATTTTACCTTAATAACACATGGCAATTCCTAGCCCACTTAAATTAAAGCATAGCTTGTCGGTGCACTTGAGAGAGATTAGAACTTTAATTTAAGCGTGAAGAGTTAGACAACAATTGCCTATTCTGAGTAAACTGGGGACTACAACAGATGAGAAGGCCCATGAATAGTAAATTTATATATATCCTGCTATTGTATGTGAATTATTTTGAAGACAGCAGTTAAATACCATCCTCCTCATAGAGTGAACATACTTAAGACTGCATTATGGCGACAGACTCAGGTTACATTAAACACTAACATTTACATGACCAACACCGCTGCTGTCTAAAGCCTTTGTATTTAGCCATTTTGTATAGCCCACAGTTTTTTATTCTGTTGTATTGCCAAAATACTGTTTTTTTCTGATTGCCTAAAGAGGTAACAATTGAAGCTAAAAATCCTCTACAAAATAACCCACTGAAATCACAAAAGTGGGGCAGCATAATTTTTGGTAATAGATTTTGGACTGGGACTAATGCATAATTGCACTGTTCTAGCAGAGCTTTCACACGTGTTCTTTGGAAAAGGGCATCAAGACATCTGCATGAGCGCACCAACAATTCAGCATCTTCCACTCCACTTAATAATCATATCCAATCATATTTAAAAATAAAAGTTTGAAATGCTAAGCATAAAAATACATTTTTTTTCAAAACCAACCACTTGAACATGTTATATGCGGCTCAGAGCACAAGGACTCTCAATCTTTAAGAATATCACTCCTCTGAAAAAGCTGATGATTCCATTTTTTTTCACATACAGAGCATGGTGGGTACTGCCCCAAAGACTGCTTCTGAAAGAAAGCATGCTGCTGAGCAACATGGGCTTAGAAAAAATTACAGAAATGCTACAGTGTTTGAAGATCTTAACAATAAAACTGTTTATGCACAATATTCTAATCCTGTTTCAAGTGAATGACGTCTGCTACAAGCAGGTCTGCAGTACAACGGAGGGAATGGCCTAGTGTGAGGTAATGAGATGCTAAATATTATGAGATCATGCAGCTCTTGTGTTTATCTACTTCAAACTATGTGTCTAAAAGTGTGCAACATGGGAGAGGGAGGAAGTAGGGAGAAAGCTGGATGAAACAAGGATGTAATGTCCAAGAAAACCACTGGATTCTTCTAGTGCTAAAAGAGATTATAATAGGTCTTTCAGCAGTTGCACTGTCAAAGCAGTATTACTCCCAAATACAATACCCCCAAAGGGTTTAGGATAGGTAAAAGATACAGTGTCATTTAATCTGCTAAAAAGTAAAGGAGCTCTATTTGTAATGAAAGCTAGTTTCTCATGACAAAGAAGAATGTTGAAAAACCTTTTTCAATGCACTGGCCAAAAAACAGTCACGTGCATTAAGCAAGAGTTTTTTTCAGGGACTTAAACAATATTTAGCTTCTGGCACAGCAAACAGACCTGGTAATACTTGAAGCGGAGTACTGAAGCATAAAAAGCTTTCTCTGTGCCAGTTTAGTCTATTTGCTCATGGCTGTCTCCATGTCACTAGCACCTTACACGTTTTATCAAATATAAACAAAATGTTCTCTTTTACCTTTGTGTCATGAACATTTTTTAAATGTTGCTTTGTTGTGTTATTAGAGTGAGACTGCACAGGATAATGGGCTCGTGCTTATTTCAACTTCTCCTATAGTAGGCATCAGACACTGAAAAAGGTGCTAGCAGATGAACACTTGTGTTTCAGAGTTAAGAGATTCATTGCTCAAATGCAGTTTAAATATTCTGCTGGATTAGGAATGTGAAGGATGAAGAAGCTGTACAGTTAATTTCTTACTTACACAGATTATGAAAGATAACAGGTCTTGCGATTTTACAGTGTGTTCTTGAACGTACACACAAAGCTATTTTTATGCACTGAAAAGAACAAAAACATTCACATAGCTAACAGCTATCAAGCTGTTCAGGTGAAGTTCACCCTCTTTTGTGTATCACCTTTTTTTTGAAGAACTACTCTTTGGGCCTGGCAAACATTTATCTCCCAAGCTCATCTCTTTCACCCAGAGCTCTTCATATCTAACCTACCATTCATATAAACTTGTATTAGTTAATTCTGGTTGATTCACTCTTCAACTGCTCATGCGTAGACACTGAAGAATTACATTTCAGACATGTTGCAGATGTTTTTATAGAAAATCAGCAAAATTTACCTCCTGGAAAGCTACTTTTTTTTTTTTTTCTATGATAAATGCAAACACAAATATCACATTTTAACTTAGCTATGTATGTTTATCCACATTCTGAAAATGACTGAATTAAAAAAAGATGCATGGAAATTAATGTATATTCTTCTTTCATAAACCTCATTTTTTAGAAGACTATTTAACTATACCCCATATGAATTTTTTACCTGTTCAAATTTCCAGCCATCGGACATTGTGGAAACCATTTGAGTGAGTTCTTCTTCCTGACACTGCAGCACCCTGTATACATGTTTGACTGGCACCTTCAAGAAGAAATGTAAGAAGCTCAATAGGGCATGGAATTCACTATGTTTGTGACTTGTCTGAAGTTGCCTTTACTCTCCAGAAATGGTAAGCAACACCACTTTGAACCCATCCACAGCAATGAATAATTAGGATCATTTTAGCTGAGACCTATAGTAAATGCTAACAGAGCAACCCTGGGGTCCCACAATCTGGCTTCAACGGAAATTTGGCAACATGAGTTTGTAATATCTCCATGAAGACTCAGTTACCAGGGATGCCTGAGTATCAGAGTTCAAGAACAAACTGTACCATATTCACTTTCATGGAGAATATGAGCTGCTATGAGAAGAGGCAACCTTCTCAATCACAGAGCATTACAAATAAAGAAAGTAACTTTGCTACAAAAACATATGACAGGAGCTAAACAGCATCTGTATGTATGCTGCATAAACATACTGTATAAACAGCAGTTATACCATAGTTAGGCAACCTCATCATATTCAGAGCATCTAAAAGTAAATGAGAAAGATAGGTTCTACAAAAAGCTGTTCTCTGAAATAATTCTTTCCAGAAATGATATTACGACAAATTCTGCTATTACCAGATATTTTGGAACAATTACTTTGAATGTTTTCAGTTTTCGAACGAGATCTGCGAACTTTGTAAACAGACTGGCAGCAATTAAGAGTATCAGTCTTTGTATACTAGTGGTTCCAGATCATGCAGTGATGGAGGCAGCCATTCAGTATCTTACTGCGGAAATCAGCAGTTACATAAAAAAACAAATGGAACCTACTCACTACTTGACATAGAACAAATAATCAAAAGCACATGAGAAACAGCCTCACCTGTGAGATTTTGCTGTCTCTTTCTCTTATTTTGTCCTTTACCAGTTTTATTAGAGATGTGATATTGTAGAATTCAGCCTCTTCCAGTACACCTAATATGAAAACATTTTTGGGAAGACAGTGTAACCAAAGATTCCAGGCCAAAATCACCAAACAGTTCATAAGATTATCCTCTCAACAGCTAGAGAAAATTATCTATTTTTCCCTATGATAAGATAATTTACCAACCTAACGATTCTGGCTTCTTTCAGGTACATGTAATTCAATATTTAGCTCATTCTAAAAAACTGTCCTAAAAATATCCCAAAGAAAACTGATGCCATTTCACATAAAAAGTGACACAGGAAACAAAAAAATGCACACAGATACCGTTGCATAGCAGACTGACAGACCGCCATACCTCAGGCCCTGCCTCAGGCTGGAACGCAAAAGAGAAATTTAAATAATCCTACTGAAAATCTCTGCAGCTGCTAGCAAGCAGAACATTTTTCTTCCTGCCATTTGAGATCTTAGAGTCTGAAACAAAAGCTTAAAGATACATTCTGCTTCTACTTCCATGTTCAAGGCTTACTGTTCTCCACACACAGTACGCTTAACAATGCACCTGGAAATTATATTTCGTACTATTTCCTCCTAGTATTGTTAAATTGTATTTCTCTTTGATAAATTTCTTCAATATGCTATCAATACAGTTTTATTACTGTATGTTTTAAAACAGTCATCCTCCATTAAGGTACAATTGATACAAACTGGGAACAAGGAGGGAGAAGCTGGGGGCAGAATTTAGTCTTTAAAAGCATATTCCACACATCTGAACATGCCAGAACTTCACTTTTAGTATGCTTTACATCTTCTAAAGCTTGTTTCCTAGGCAGCATTCTTTTGCTTAAAGAGGACTAAACCCAAATATTTCACAGTCATACAGGAACGATACAAGATTACACAATAAACGGCATCTTCCCTCTTGTTTGAATACTTATGTTCCAACTGAGAATGGGGGTTGTGAAACCAGGAATCATACTCAAAATGCTCAAATAACTCCATATACTATAACTGCATGATACCTATCAGTTTTGCTTGAAACAGATCGAAATGATACACTGATTAAGGTTTGCCATCTTGTTCTAAATTAGTTTTGGTGACTCAAAAGAAGTGAAAACAATAAGCAAATGCCAAGCAAACAGGATATTTAGAAATGTCTTACCTTCCTCAGCTAGGTCTTTGTTAATAACCAGTTTCCCGTGTCTGAGATAGTTCAGCACTGGCCCAAAGTAGGTTGGGTCTCTGTCTATTAAATAGGCACCTGTTTCATCCTAGATTAGAAAAACAAACAAACACAAACCAAACAAACAACCCAAAACAAAGCAAGAGAACACCAAAGCCCAAGACAAACAAACCAAAAACCCCACAGTGATTTGAACATCCAAATGGGAACTGCAAGCTAGTATTCCCCTTGCAGCGAACAGGTATTCAGATGTAGCCACATCCCTGAAAGCCGGATTTATTGAAGATAATAAAAGGAATTAAACAATATAACTGTAATTGTATCAGACTGATCACTCAAATCATCCAATACACAACTTCTCTTACCTGATCAATTCCCCCAACCTCTTACCAATGATTAAGATTGTCAGCATGAAAGATCTACACCATAAGTGAGAACACTGAAAATTAAGGTTAAAAATAGCACTTAAAACCAGGAAATTTTGTTTGGGAACCTGAAGATTCAGAACAAAGGCTACATTCTAGTGAGCTTCAAATAGCAGTTTTTCCTTTTTTTTTTTTTTTTTTTAATTAAAGGCAAACAAACCTAATTCTTTTTAACCTCAACACTTTGCTCTAAAAACATTTGGTTTTGCCTTAGCTCGGATGTACAAATACTCGCAGGGTACTGAGAACTGCTGTGTACAAAGCAAGGGTTGTACATGCATCTTCAAAAAAAGAAGTACACTGAAGATGCAGTTCCTACCGACCTCATGCAGACAATGAAGGAACAGATGAATAGAACAAACTGACTAATGCTCAGTTTACCCAACAGACTACAGCGTTTTGTGAACTGGAAAACAGTTCAAGAAATTCACCTGCAGAGCTGATATTCTTGACAAAGAGATAAAGAAGCAAAATTGGTATTTCTTATGTTATTTAGAATCTGTGTGTGAACCCCTGCAATCAAGAGCCGGAGGTCTAAGGAAGATTCATAGAAAGATTTCTAACTGATCCACTGCTCCTTTCTACTACCAAGTGGATCACTGACTGTATTAATCCGTTACTACGTAAGGTTTTGGTGCAATAGATATCCTACATATACATACTGGAGAGATGTGGCAGCACTCCAAATACTTTTTTACTTATTCTTGGTTTTGATATTCTAGTAGTTTATGGGAGATACTCCAAAAATCATCATTACCAACAACCCTAGCTAAATTGGGATCATATTCCCTCAAAACCATAGGTACTAGTGATACTTGCTCTTCCATATGAAAGAAATTCTACTGACTCAATCCTCTGTATTTGAACATTAACACTTATATGTAAAGGTTTGACTACTGAACTGTGATACCTGAAAACTCTCTCTACTTAACAGTACCTAGAGTTCCTAAAATGTTTCATTGGAAGAAAAGATGGCGGATGTATTTTCAGGTACATAGATTTAGTTTCTGAGTAACTGCACTTGTCTAATCAGGATTGGTAGAATGTAGAAAGACCACAGCCTGAACTACAAAAGCCATAAACCCTTTCCAAAATTACAATTAAATGCTTTACACACCTAAACACAGTGTCATTTTAGAAGAAGTGAAGGGGTGTATAATTTTGTATAAAATTAACTGTTCAAGAAAACGCTAACATTAAAACATGCTGTCAATTAACCTATGCTCAGACCAGACAATGCTTGAAGAAGTCTAATCACAATTTCTTCTGATCTAAGCTCTTGGTCTCGCAAACGCAGGACTATGCATCAAAACCAATAGATAGATGAAGTGATATAGTTTTAATATTTCATCCATAAATATATCTACATTACCAAAACACTTCAAGAATGAACAACCTACATATACAACCCAAAGAAATTAAAATAGCTGACAAATTATACGCTGAAAAGTATTATTTAGTAAAAGAACAGAAACCAGTGAGGTTGCAAAGGAAGATCCAAAACAGATAAAAAACCCCACTGTTTCAAAGAAAAAAAAACAGTACTTGGTCATCATTTGAACTGCATTAAGAAACATAGGGTTACAAAACTGGAAGTCTTCCCAGTTAAGAAAAACAGATCTCTAGAAATAATCTTCTTCATTAAGATGATTGTAATTTTTTACACTGCAGTGTTTTCTCTCATCACCTTCTGAAGCAACACCAGTCATCAGCTCTATGCCACTACAGAGATAGAGAGGTGGGTCACAGAACAAAGTAATTAAAAGCTCTAAATGAAATCTTAAGTAACAGTGGCTACTTCCCTCCTTGCACAAAAGGTCTGAACTTTTTTGTTTTTTTAAGGGCTGTATTATCTGAAATTGGTTTTTTCTGAGTTGATTTCTATATACTAAACAAGTTTCCAACAAAATCACAAAGGGAAGAAGCTATGTCAGGCCTTTTCTTTCAACTTCCACCTTATGAGACGTCATACATGAAAAAAATACCATCTCAGTAGTGCCACAGTTTAGTCTATGATGCCTTTCAGACAACAAGGTGTCTTGAAAAATAATAAAAAAGAAGGCACACAAAAGTCCTATAATTTTTGCTGTAATAGATTTTTTTTTTTTACATTAGTAAATATCAACAGGTAAAGAACTCTGGTTAAATTCTAACAGGATTCACTTTAGCATCTAAATTCCATGCAAAAGTTGCTTACCCAGATTACAGACACAGAAAACATGCATTAATTAACATTACGAGGATGTGTGTCTTGAACGTTGACCTTACAGCTCAGATACACTACACACTAGCACCAGGGAGTCAAGACCCAAAAGATGAACCAATCAGTAAAGAATATTGTAACCATATGGAAATAATGCACAAGCAAGTGAGGAAAAAAATTTACTTCCTCAGCATCTTCCTACAGAAAATGCCCTATCACTCCTCCTTTTGAGTGAGCTGCCTGAATATCCTTCAGTGTATGCTAAGCACTTCATGTTGAAATCACTAAGAAAAGCCGATTACACTAGATCTTTAAGGATATTTATGTAAACATAAATTCAATACAAGTTGATGCAGAAGTGTAGTCATCTGCTCTACATAGAACTCCAAAAATACAGGTCATAAGTCTTTCAGAATATTATCAGGATTGGTTTCATCCATAGGTACATGAAAACACACTGTATTATCACATGCAATTAGCATTTTGACACTTTCAATATAAACAGTTTTATTGTAAGATAAAATAATAAATTGCAAACATGATCCAGTGTGATCCGGACAACTTAAAGAGGTAGCTAGTTTGCACAGACATAACCAGCTTTAGGCTTGCTAGCTTAAGTATTAATAGACTTTGATGTCCCAGCTATGCAATTTCCTCTGCTAACTAGTAAATTGTTTTTCTACAAGCTTCGAGCAAGTTTGAATCTTTAGTGACACAACTACTGCAGGTATTTTGAGGCCATTTCCCAAACTTCAAGTGAATACCACAAATGTCAGACAAACCTATATTCTAGTATGGTTTTCAAGCTGTCTCTCTTTTAGATGTATTTTATACAAACAGGTTAATGTTTACCAGAACAGCAGCAGAAATTCAAGTTTCCTCACTTTTCAGTATAGTCACATCACCCCACACCTAGAGGTGTTTCATGCAAATGTTGACATTCTTCATAAGAAGACTTAAAACAAATGCACCAGTTGTCTTCGTGCATTCAACCCTAAACTGCTAGTTAATCACCTGACTGTCTGTATCTTTACCCAGTTCTATTTTTGCATTACATTCTTCTCTCAAGAGTTTCTTCTTCATTGTCTGTAAATTCTAGGCCTTTTTCATACATGCTTATGAGGACATCATTTAGAAGACAGCACTGCCAACACACAGTGAAGACCGCATTTGTTTATTACCACTCTCCCACATTAATGTTTAGTTCAAGTTACAAACACCATGGAATTTTAGAGGAAACATAGTAACTTGCTCTTAAATTTTCAGTCACCTGGTTCAGCATATCAATGAAAAGTCAGTGTAGCTCACAATCACATTCCTTCAAAAAATACTGAGCAAAGCAATTAAATGATCATGTATTCCAGTTGCAAATGTTTTCACTCAATCTTTAAAGAGATTGAGACTCAAAGGAATCATAATGAACACTTACTCTGATCTTAGTTTAAAACACACATAGAACTCAATTTATTTACAGTGAAATTTAACCTGTAGAAAGTCATGGTGAAACCTAACTATTCCAATAAATGATTACTGTCACTGCTAACATGATGTACTTTCTAGCAAGGACATCTATAGTTTGACACTTTGCTAGTTGGATTTCACAATACCTTTGCTAGACTGAACAGGCTCCAGTATTAGATTTCTTGTCTCCATGTATGTACTTCTGGACTGAGAAGTCACTCCTTAAACTTCTTGCCAAAAAAAGTTTTGTTCTTTATAACTTTTCAGCAAATCGTATTTCATCTTGTGACTAGTCACTGACCTGCTATGACCTTGAATTGTGGATACTAGAATCCAGTACAGGATTCCAGTAGGCCTCAAAAGGTGAACCAAATACATACATCTCCCTAATCCCATTTAACAATCTCCCTAAGAATTGCATTAAAACACTACTTGAAATGTCATAAATTTATTTCCAATTAATTATCTTCACTGTGATCAATACTGGATCTGGATACACTCAGAATTCCCACCACCAAGCTCTTGGCTCAAGGCTGCGTGCTCTAACACGACTATTTAAAAAAATGACATCATTTACATATACTGAGCAAGCAGAAGCTCTGATAAAGGCAGCAATATGCAGAGAAATACAGTAATATTTGGTACTAAATCTGGATTTATAAATAACTGTCTCCCCTGTCCTCTGTGCTTTTTAAATACTGAAATATTGAATTTTTCACAAACTGTGTGGCCTAAAAACTTTAAGTGTCTGCAGACTATCAGTACTTATCAAAACTACATCAGTAACACAACCCAGCTGACAAGTCAGAAATCTCATGGACAAATGAAGTTTATCTGTTACTTCTCAGAATGATGACTACAATTCAGATATTTCTTAGTGCTGACAGTCAAGGTTGTGCTACCAGGAAGACTTTGATTTTTCTGAAACACTCGGCGCTTGCGTGCTTCCTTCTCTAACAGATTCTATGCCAACTTTAGAAAGGCATTAAAAATCAAGCATGAATACTACTGCCAAAACCTTATTAAGAAAGTTTGACAATCTCCTCACTTAGGGGAAAGTTAAAAGAACGCTAGAACAGTTTGCAAAAGAAAAACTGTATATAACGAAAATAGGAAGATGCTGAAACAGGGAAATATACCTAAATCATTAACAATAATGCAGTAAAAGCATTAAATTAGTTAAACAATGATGAAAAAGAGAGTAAGGCTCTGCTTGTCTATTTTCATGCATTCATCTCTAAACCAAGATTTAAATACCGTGGAAAACAAATCTATTGTGAATGTTAAGTATGACCACTACCACTCATTCATTTGCTGAAATGATTCTCAAGCAGTTTTAAATACGAAGTTGTGCATGACAGCGTGAAACATACTAAATTCAGAGAATCAATGTCACTGTCTTATTCCATGAAACACTAGTTCGGCCACAGAGTGTGCCAAAGGTTAATCTTTCTTCCATTAGAAGTGGAAACATACCTGACAGCAAGAGACACCCTGTCTCGTCCTATTCAACGTTAGTACCCGAAGGTAGTTTAAAGGCCAACATGCTACCTTTCTTGAAGCCTGTCAGTTCTTTACAGTAGCAAGCATTAAGGAAATCAGAGAATCACACAATATCCTGAGTTGGAAGGGACCCACAAGGATCAAGTCCAACTCCTGGCCCTGCGCAGCACAGCCTCAACAATCCCACCATGTGCCTGACCTCTGTCAAGCTCATGGTTTGTGCCATGACCATTCCCTGGGAAGCCTGTTCCAGTGTTCAACCAACGTCTATGTAAAGAACCTTTTCCTGATATCCAACATAAACCTCCCCTGACACAGCTCCATGCTGTTCCCTTGGGTCCTGTCACTGGTCACACAGAGCAGAGACTGGTACTGCCCCTGAGGAGGAAGATGCACACAGCGATGAGCTTTCCCTTGGCCTCTGCCAGCTGAAGAAGCCAACTGACCTCAGCTACTTCTCATGCGGCCTCCCCTTCGGAATCTTTGTGTCCCTCCTTCAGATGCTCTCTAACAGCCTTAGATCCTTCTGATACTGTGGTGCCCAAAGCTGCCCACAGGACTCAAAGTGAGGTCACACCCCAGAACAGAGCAGAGGGGGACAATCCCCTCCCTCGCCCCGCTGGCAATCCTGGGCCTGATGCACCCCAGGACACAGTTGGCCCTCCCATCTGCCAGGGTATATGGCAGTGCTTTATCTTTTACTTAAGAAATCTTAGAGGAACGCTTTCCTACTCTCTCCCAAAGACAACTGACCTATCAGCAAGCCACCTACATTTTTGAATTTACTTTTATAGGTTAGTTTAAATTCTCCAAAAAAATCTCAGCCAAAACCAAAGACAACAACAAAATAATTCCCACACTTTAAGGTTTTTTTCCTCTAACTCAGGAACATTAGGTTCTGTTCCCTATCTTAAGTATTCAAATATCTTTTCTGGAACTTATGCCAGAAAAAATGATGACTACTAAAAAATGATTTACTACTAACCTCACTGAAAAAAAAATTCAACATTTATATATAATAAGCAACTCCTTATTTTGAACCTGTTCGTTATACATTCAAGGGTTATAAGCTGTTCCTTTCTTTTCCCTAACTGTACTGTAGCGGAAAACATTTTTTTGTCGGCAATGCTCCAAAATCTCTTTCAGAGTCAGCACTATATGCAAATACTTTATATCCATTACTACATACCACAACAAAAATAAATCTTAATAATTTTTTTCCCCTACTAAAAATGAGTCAGAGTGAATACCGAAACATTCATCCACCATTTGCAATCTATGCAGAATATGTAACATTTTTCTGCAAGAACTGCCAAAAAGACAGAGTGCTACGTCTAAATGAGAGACTATTACCAAAAGTACTTTGCTCTGGTTCTTGTAACTGAACAAGAGAATAATGACAGTGCAGAAATAACACAATGTCAGTGCATGCATATATTCCATTAAAACGCTAAAACTAAACCCCGTCAGACAACATTTAAAAATTACACAAACCTACAAACAGTACTGTGCTCTCTGCTGTATTTATGAGTTTTGTTATTCACGAGCCCAACTGTTTCGCACGACAGCACTCAGTAAGCAACACTTCAGAATGACTCCCTCCGCGGCAGCAGAGTCGTTCCTGCCGCCCCTCACCGCGCCGCCGGGCCCCGCGTTCCCTTCACGCCGGCGGCCGCCTAGGCAGGCGTCACAGCGGCACCGGGCACCAGCCGCAGCGTACCCTCAGCGCGGCCGGCGGGGAGCGGGGACAGGGGAGCGGGCCCGGAGCGGGGAGGGGGCGCGGCGGGGCCCGCGCTCACCTTGTCCGAGTCCAGGTCGGGGTCGGCCTGGCAGAGGCGGAAGAGGAAGGACTTAGGGTCCCTGCAGAGCGTCTGTCGAGTGGTCAGGAAGCAGGTGCCCCCCACGTTCAGCCGGACCCACTTGCCGGGACCCGCGCCGGGCAGCGGCGCCGAGCTACACCGACGGCAGGGCCCGCCCGCGCCGAGGCCGCCAGCCGGGGGTACCGGGAACTCACAGTGGTTCTCCGCCGCCATCCTCGCCACCGCCGGAAGGGGCCGCCCCGGCTGCCGGGCCCGGGGCGCACCGCCCACCGGAAGCGTCGGCTAGAACAGCGTCCTGCCCCTTTCTCGGCCGGCGCCTGAGCGGCTCCGGCCCGGGGCTCCGGGAGGAGCGCCCACGCCTGCGACAGGGCCGCAGGCCGCAGGCCCGTCTCGTGTGCCCCCTGCCCCCCGCCCCACGGCGGAAGGAAGAGGCGGAGGCCGCGCAGAACCCTACATGCCTTTATTACAGACTACCAAGCATAAGTGAAATCCGTCATCCAGTCACTAACTACACATCTACAGCACAGAGATCTGTCGAGAGGAGAATAAACAGTCATTAAATTATGAGATATGATTAAATCATCGACCAATAGAAAATTTATATAATAAAGCCAGAAAAAAGGTGTAAAATATAGTTTACAATAATTATTCACATTCAAGGCTGTACATCAATACATACAACACCATGGCCCCGAACATGAATTCAATCCAAATAATTCATATATTAGAATTTAAATAACACAGACTGAACTAGAGGCCAACAAGAGCCAGCAAATAACCTTATAAGAATAAAAATACAAAAGTGTGTATTTTATATCATTGCATTATTTGCTTCTGTTTTCACGAGTTCTTGGAGGAGGGGAGATTGTTTTGTGGTTTGTTGAGGGGGGTGAGGGGGTTTGTTTGTTTGGGGTGGGTTTTTTCTTTTTTCTGTACATCACAGTTACAGCTACAAACCAGGTAGAGCATATTAGACGTGTAACTGACTGCCACCAACCTGAAAACAGCATACAACTAACAAAACTGATTATTGTTCCTGGTTCCTATTTTTTCTCTTTTGTCAGATACAGTAATTTTAAGTTCTGCTACCATTTTGAACATTCACCACATCAAATCAGTTAGTACACGGCCATAGAAAGCTTTGTCAAATGGCAACCATCTACATTCATGGCCCGGCTGACAGACAGACTTCTCTCTTGACCAGGGACAGGACTCGAGGAAATGGCATGAAGCTGAGTCACGGGAGGTTTAGGTTATGTGTCAGGAAAAGGTTTTTCACCCAGAGGGTGGCTGAACACTGGTACAGGCTCCCCAGGAAGTGGTCACACTACCAAGCGTGCCTGAGTTCAAGAAGGTGTCTTGCACATGGTGGGATTGCTGAGGAGTCCTGCGCAGGGCCAGGAGTTGGACTTGATGACCCTGATGGGTCATTCCAACTCAGTATATTCTATTTCTTCTAAACCCAGGCTATTAGGTGCTTAAGAACCTCTCCAACTGTTTGTTGCATAACAGGCATTTCTTCTATGAAAGAGAAAACATTCTGAAATTATCAGTCGTAAATGACAACATGTATTTTGGGTCACAGAACTACTTGTCTGTAAGCTCACTTGATCAACTGATGGACAATCTGCATCATGAGGCTTTGCAGGAGCATTTCCATTTGATTAATAAAATATTTCCATGAAGTATTATAGGCATTCAGCAAAACTGCAGATATAAATACCACACCTAGTTGTGCAATTTACTAGTAGAAAGAATGATCAGAATCCAGAGGCCACATCTTTAGGCAGCTATTAACACACAAGTTCTCTCCTCAGCAAGGTGTTGAAACCAAACGTTTTGTCCACAAGCCAAATGAAGTCATTGTCTTGACTTGACTAAATCATTCAAAAGATAATGTACATGTGGGAAATTCTCATAATTCTTCAAAGTTCCCAGCACAAAATATAATTATATCAAGCACATTAAATTAAGCATCTTGAACTATGAAAACTGATTAGAATCATCACATATTTGTTTCAATCCACAATTCTTTCCAGACTTACATAATAGCAGATACTTCACAATTAAATCATGTCAGAAGGAGAAAAGGAGAGCACAGTACTGTCTGATAGTTCGATCTTTTCAGCATCTAAGTGCTTAGCAAATGGAATCATAATAGGCAATATCAGTTTGCTCACAATGCCTCAACATCCCATCTGAAGTAACTTCCTTAATACAAAACCTTTACAAAACCCGACTTTAAGACTAATGGTAACAAACTAATTTCTCAGTTTATCAAAGTAGTCTTAAACTTCTTGTGACTGGGCAGTAATATTTCATCCTTTCTTAAGCTCCACACCACAGAAAAAGATGGAATAAATACCTTTCTGAAGTTCAAATACGAACCAAAGCAAAATGACAACACTATTGACCAGATTCTTTATAAATGATTGGCAATTGTTCATATTGCAAGAGATGGAATGCATCAACAGACTGGGATTTCAGTAGGACTGCAGTGAGGAGGAATCTTAAGAAGAGTCTTCAAGTACCTAACAAATTTTCTTATGCTTTGAAAAACTTGCATTAAAAGCAGAAAAATCACCTGGCTTACGTGCAGCTCTGAAGAACCTCCCTTGCACATTGCATTCCATGAACTCCCATGAACCACAGGAGTGATCTTCAGGACAAAGATATGAATCTACCCCACATCAGGTATAAGCATTTAAAATGGGTACCAGCCCTTCACAGTATGCAGCACCTGTCAACGCACATTTAAGTGGACAAACTGGTAAAACATACTTAAATCCATGATTGCTTCGTGACGTCTCACTCTCTACTCCTGCCACCTTTCAAACCCACAGATCCCACCTATAGTCCAAGAAATAGAAACACCTCTCCCAGAAAAGTTCTAGTTCCTTCCCAAAAAAGCAGTAGCTAAGTAAGACTGGATTAGGAATACTGAAGTTCTAAGTGGAGTGATGCCTGTAAGAGATGCTCACAGTTTTCTAATAACAGTATTGTCAGTTTTAAAAAAAAGGACTTCTAGAATGTAGACATCAGCCTTCCAGATACCTTCTTGACAGCTTACTGCTACCAAGATCTGGCTGGCTGAAAGCTTTTGGTGGGCAGGATGGAAGTCTAGCAAGAGAAGACTTTCAAGGTGTGAAAAAACATAGCAATTAACTTGTTATGGTAAAATGACTAAAAATCTAAATATTACAGAAAACATGTTTAAGCACACCTAGATTTCTACCTAGTTAACAAGCCAATGGAGGTCATTTTGCCAGACTTTTTATGTAAGGCCAAGTTTTGTCACACTGAACAGCAGTGGCACCGTGAACCTCCATCACTGCCAAACTCCCCTGTATAAAGTTGGGAATACGTCTGTCTAGATCTCTATACCAGAGACTAAATCCAAAAGTGGTAGGATTGCCTCCAGTGGACACAACACATGGCTGGAATTTGACAGCTGGAGAACAAATGGATAGCACTGTAACAGACTTAAAATACATGTCATGTTGGTTAGAATGACACATATAGCTTACTACAGACTCAGACCAAAGGTGCACTGTGCTATTCAAATTTGAGTGACAAGGAGTATACTTTGTATGTGATGAAATTTCTCATGATGCAAAGGGAACACTTTTCTGTCTTCCTCATCTCAGCCTTTACAGGACGCCTTCTCTCCCTTAACACCAGACACCGTAAGCCAGGGATTTGCTTCTCTCAGGTTTCCGTATGTGGTGGGATACAGAAGACTACAAGAACGCAGATGGCTCCAAAAGAAAAGGCAACTGCACTGTCTCTTTTAAAGACCAGAAAAGCTGAACTGCCATCAAGTTCAACTACGTAACACAGTTTTAAAGAGATGAATAATAAATTTCCTTCACCCTGTACAAGAAAATACTCGACATTCATGTATTTTCTGAGAAATTTGATAAGCCATTGTTTTTAAAATACTTCTAGAAAACAGTAGCCTGTGAGTTTTTTCAACATTGTAGAGAAACCTTTCTTTGGTGGAAAGAAAAGCACATCATAGTATGACAACTCAAAATGCAAAGTAATGGTATGCACAGTGAATGAATAAATAGGTGTGATGTTTATACTGCTTTTAAAACAAGGAAGGAATGCCTTTGTCCAGACCTAGGTCGTTCCTCTCTCCAAGGTTTAGGAACACGGGCATGTTGAAAATACCATTGGAGACCTTTTCTTTACCACACAGGAAGTTGTGTCTTTGTAACACTACAAGAAATGTTTGACCACAAAAAATAGCCATAATTTGAAGAGGATAAAGGAGATCGATATGAAAAATATTTTCATATTATAGATATGCTTTAAGTACCATATATTTTTCCCTTTGTATCAATATTTGCCTTTGACTTTCTAACCAGATTCCTTTATTATCTATATTTAAATTGCTTACATTTTTTTCCAGAATTCCTGAATGTTTGCCCAAGGACCAAAAATAGAACTGACATCTCATTATACAATGAGACAAAAAAAAGTCAAGTAATCAATTGTACAAAGTTTTCACACTTCCTTCTCTACTCAGATAAATAGGTTGGCCCCACTAAAATGCACAACACATACACACCCTGGAAAGAAAGCTTCTAGCCCTCATCTGCTGAAAAGGTGAAAAACTACTTACTATTTCAATAGTAGCCTTTTCTCCGCCATACTAACTAGTTTCTCTTTTAGTTAGCATTAGTTAAAAGCATGCTGGTAAGTTTATCGTCCCTTGATTAAACACACATATGACTTATATTAAAATTTAAACTTAATGTTTAAAAAGCTTCAGAAGCCAACATTTCAATTTTAGAAATTTCAGTGCTATGTTCAGCACTTTACTCTCTCAAAACTTTTATCACTGGAGCCTGTCTGCCAGACAAATACATTTGATTCATTCACATAATTACTAAAGTACCACACAAATCCTGCAACCAGAACTATAATAGGAATTACACAAGGGTGCAACTGACCTGGCTACAAATGCCATATACCAATAAGCTAGCAGACTGTGAGGAAAGGAAGAGAAAACAAAGAGGTGGTACTTAGGAGAGGCATATAAAAGCTCCCTGATGAAACACAGTTTAATGATAATCTGAGAGTCACAGAAAACTCCAGCCCTATAAAATGCAAGGCTGGTACATGATTCGGTGTGTGTGCGTGTGGATTGGTTTTAACTCATCTTAAGTGAAGCTGGTAATGCAAGGTCTATCCACTAGTCTGCAGCGGAAACTGAACTGAAGTGCACAAAAGCAAGAACTTCACTGCAATGATATGCATGTGGAAGCCTCAACAGAAGCACAAAGAGCGAGCAAAGCAACCCTGAATTCCATTAGGTTTTTGCTTTTCTTCCTTTTTTTTTTCTTCCTTCTAAAAAAAAAAAAAAAAAAAAAAGAACATTTCAGACGTATGCTTCCCCTTGAGATGGTAATAGGTGGGTTGAAAAGATTCCTCTGATCGGCTGCACACGGAGTTCTAGCAGCAAGTAGGGAAACAGGGAAATTTTGGATGAGCTTTACTATTTTGCAGCATTCTGGTGGTATCTGTGCCGCCAAACTTCATGTATCTTTTTGCACCATTTATGAGCATTCCCACTTGGGTCCATCAGGTAATATGTCCTGTTTGGCTATAAGTGAACAACATTTTAATGATTACTCCAAACACAGTTTAACCAAAAAGCAGTAGTAATTCTGCACCTACCAATAAAATAATTATTCAGAATTAGTTCATTGACTTTCTGAAGGTAAACTCAATTACAGCTATATAACATTATATATTACTGATTAACGATACATCTGGCACCTGAATATTTTTAAGCAGTCAACTGACAATATATTATCAGTACACCTCTCATGATTCACTACATACAAAGAGGGCTAAATTTTAGAAGCCCTTAAGAACGTCCTTCAAATCCCAAAATCCACTTACAGTTTATTTAAACACTAATAATAAAAATACAGTTGCATTTTTGTGATAAATGTGTATGTCAGAGGGAGGTTTTGTGTGGTTTTTGTTTTATTACTGTTTGATTTTGGGGTGAGGATTTTGTGGTTTTGGTTGGTTGACTTTGTTCAGGTTTTTGTTTAGTTTTGTTTTAAATTAAGACTATGAAATTTTGTATCTAAGCAATTATACTTTCTCCAGAAAAATCTTTTTGATAACAACTTAGAGAAATTGCCCAAGGACCTTAGAGCAATTTACAAAGAAATTCAAAAAAGAAACTTACCGTGTGAACAAAAAATGTCTTAAAATTCTTGGCTTCTGGACGCAACTCTAATGACCATGGAATTTCTCCTTTCAGAACTTTGTTGACAGGATCCACATAATACAGGTGGGGCCCTTCCGTGAGTAGCAATTGGCGCCGACGTGCAAACAATCCCTAACAAGAAAAGTAGGAGCAGCAATGCAAAAAAAAAAACCATGAAGGAATTAAAAAAAGGTAAATTTACAGATCTCTGAACTGAACAAGAGAGGCAGGATAAAACCAGCTCAGTGATAGGATGGTATGTTTGGGTTTGGGGGGTCTTTAATTTCACTTTATCTATTTGTCCTCACTCCTTTTTTAGGGTGTTGCAATGCTTTTCTACTACATGGCAAAACACAAGTACTATTTTAGGAAAGTTATCTTCAAGTTCTAGTAAAATATAAAACACCTAGCTGTACAGAGTGAAGCAGAATCTATTTCTCAAAGAAATCAATAGTCATGATTTTGTAGAACAGACTACAGAGAAGCAGGTAGTAACTTAGATAAAAGAGAACCTTCTTTCCTGTAAAGCTGATGCAGACTATCCTTGCTCATCTGTACACTGCTAAAGTTAACACTTAAAGCTGTTGTAATGCCACCTCTGCCTCTTTCAGGATAAAGGCACAAAGTCAGATCCAGAAAAAACACCACAGTTGATAACAACATGGGCCTGTATTTCATTTTTTGGTATTTTTGGTTAAAACCACATTGAGACATGCATCAAGAAAGAGTGTTTAGTAGACTATATCAGATTGGGAGGAGGAGGGGGGGGCAAACACTCATAGGCTACAATCTCAAAATGAAAGCATCAATAGCAGATTTACTTTAGGCTTTTCCAAGAAATCGAGAGCACATCACTAAATCAAGGAAAAAACCCAATCTAGTCACAAGAAAACATGAATTTTTAAAAATAACTTGTTTATTAGGTGCCAAATTGTTTAAACAAGGAAGCTTTAAAACAAGCTGCTTATCTATGCTGCAACTGCAAAAAATTGTCAGCTGAATCTTGTTACAGGAAATTAAGAAAAGCCCTTACCTTTCTTTTGTCCACGGGACCCATTTTTAGGATTAAGTTATTCTCTACAAACTGATGCCTTAGAAAAAGAAAAATAACTATTACTCCAGAAGTAATTCTTTCACAGAAACAGCTATTATTATCGAGCAGTTTTTCATGTCACTCCCTAGCATGTCCTTTTCCACGAGAGTCCTGAACAACTTTAGTACATGAGTTTTGGACTCTTCCTCAGCCCAGACCAGGGAGTTTTTTCTAAAATTTGACAGGGGGTAAAAAAACCAACCAAACAAAACCAAACAAAAAACCAAAACCGAACAAAAAAAGCCAACCCAAACAAAAAGCCCCAAACCAAACAAAAAAACCCCAACCAAACAAAAAAAAAACAACAACCAAACAAAAAACCCAAAACCAAAACCAAAAAATTAACAAAACCAAACAAACCCACAACAAAAAAACCCAAACAAACCAACCAAAAAAACCCCAAAACACCTAAACACATCAACCTCCCCCCCAAACGAACAGTAACAACAAAAATTCACACGAGAGACTTCTCTAAAGAGTGAAAAGAAATGCTGTTACGTAGCCTGGAGGTACTTTGGTTAGATATCCACAGAATATTATCATGCAAAAAATTCCAACAACTTATGGCATCTGTAAAAAAGGAGGAACCTTTTCTAGTTCTAGGACTGTAGAGCGAAGACTCCTCAGCACTGGATAGCGTCATTCTGCCTATCTTATAAACACACTCCACATCATCTTCTAGACCTTGTAAATTTTAGAAATATAATATTAGGGTTTTGCTGCTATTGCTTTAAAAATAGAAGCCAAGAAAAATCTAGTTGCTAATTGTTTACTTGAAAATACTAAGATTGACAAATATTAATTTGAATCAAAATCACTTATTTTTCAGGATTCTTTATTGCTGTGCAAGTTATTTAGCTACATTCAAAGATCCTACCAAGGATTTCCACCAGCTTGTTTTGCCAGAAGTAACCTCTTTTCATCTTCAGAAAACTGTAAATCCAGCTCAAAGGAATTGTTGTCAAGATCATGAATATACTGTTCAATATTTCCTCCTGATGTCTGTGGTATACTGGTCTCTGCAGCAGACAGTGAATGGGAAGAGGCAGAACTAGAAACTTGCATGCAACCGAACTGACTCAGGAGATTGTCATACTAAAGGAGGAAACAAAATGAAGTAATTAAAGGTCTTTTATTAAAAAGCTTATTTTGCACTAAACTGTGGCTTTTAATTTACACATGCTTTTGTTTATTTTGCTTTTGGGTAAAACCCCAGCCTACTCCCTATAGAGCAACAGGCATTTATGCAAAAAAGCATGACTGATCAACAGCAAGCCAGCCTTGTTTTTTCAAAGCACTCACTTTATCAGAAAACAAATGCTGATTTAATTAACAACTTAACCAGCAATTTTTATTAGACTCTTAATAGTTAAAGTCTTCATTAAAATATAACTAATCAATAGTTTCAGTAAAAATACTTCTATTAATATTTATATTATTTATATTAATATTCAATAATTATGCTATAATGGAAGTCTCAGGCAGCATCAGAGCTGAATATCGTAGTAGATAAACATACATTTCCGTAACAGTCTTCATCATCCTCGGACATAGCAGGTAAATACGCTGTAAGTTTAGGGGGTGTCTGAAGATGTAGGTTCTCCCACACAATGGATTCGAAGAAGGGGTGAGCCTTAAGAGGTCCGTATCCTCCCATTTCTTCACAACCTAATCTGTTGGTAGCATCCAGAACCTAAGCAAATTAAAATTAAGTTAAGCTGCACAAAATAATGACTAAGGGCAAGCATTATTCACATTTGCACCATGTGAAAACGTAAAACCAGTTTGTCCTACTGCCCTAAGCATACATATCTATAATACAAGGAGGTTGTTTATAATGAAAGATGTTATTTATCAGTATGTCTTGTCAACAACATTTTGTATTAGATCAGCTCACAGATCTAAGGACAGGAGCACTTCTTTAGGTTCACACAATTTTTTGGCTTTGCTTCTTCATAAAGACTGAAGTAAACATACAGAGAAGGCCTGATGAAGCACACCTCATTTAAGTTTAGTCCACCATCACATTCTAGTGATGCAAGAAGCTGTGGAAACTATATTTGGTGTCAAACATCAACCTCTCAAGCACCTTAAAATGACACAGTTCTCGGGATACAACCAAGTTAATACAACCTGGACTTCACCATTCAGGAGACACTGGTTTGGCCATAGAGCTGGCCTTGGACACAGGAAAACACGGCTAGGCTTTTTAGGTTGTATTTAACACCATCCACAAAGGTAAGTGCTTCCTCCTTACCCCCTGCTAATATGATAGACTATGAACTTAAAAAAACTTTTAACACCTAGAATGTTCTCTGCATATTCACTTGAGTGGCTATAATCTCACTGATGGAACAGAACTACTTTTTCTTCCTACTCGTCAAACCTTCACAGGCACAGTAATTCTTAGGCTGATGCTACTGAGACATGTTAAGTGCAAGGTAACTGCATGCTAAAATGCAAAGCAAATGGATTTATACTGTAATGAATATATGTGCCTGTGATGTTTAGAATGCTGTCTTCAACTAAACTCAAAACCAATTAATCTGAGAACTATGTAAGCCTAAGTATTTGAATGTTAATTTCTGTTTGTAATGCACAGTATCTAGAATAGTTTGCTTCCATTTCATAGAAAGACATTCCTTGTCCGTACTTTAGAATTCAGATTAAAAAGAAAAAAAAAAAAAAAATCGAAGTGCTGTTTAATAACAGATGTTGATTTTCAAGACACTCTCCTAAACACTCAATAATGCTCACAGATGTTCATATTATAAGATTTGCAAGAGTGCATAGAAACTTTCAGAAAAGAGAACTACATAAGCTGAATGTTTCCAATGTCATCACACCATTTAATGACAAATCAATTTCAGTGATACCTTTTGGTTCAAGAAGTTAGGCATCTAGGTACTTGGTCAGTTATAAAATCTACCAACATAAGCCCTACTACATTAAAGAAGAAAAGTGTAAATATTTACCAATAGCTTTTCCACGAGGTCTTTTGCCTTGGGAAAAAATTTTTCTGGGAAGTCATATTCCAACTTTATTATCTTCTGGAATATAAGATATTCATTTCTGCAGAAGAGAAAAATATTAACTCTTGTTATTAGTTCTCCGTGGTTCTTTCACCTTAACCTTAATAACCCAGACAAATATTAAACAAGAAATCTACAAGTTAAGTTACATTCCCATAAATCTTCCCAGGGTGAAAGGGTACTATAATCCTGTAAGCACCAGGTACTTGAGCAGTAACAAAAAAAGCTCAAATGACTCAACAGAGAGAGCTGAAGATACGCCTTATAAACATATAGTTACATGGCACAAATTACATGTGAAATTCTAGGATAGCTTAAGGAACCTCTCTCTCAGGAACTCTAGTTATAGCTGTCTAAGCAACTTCATGACACCAAAAAGGACAAATAAAAGCAGGCATGACATTAACACCAACTCTGCATCATCAAAATACTTCAGAACTGGTAGTAAGGTAAAAATCAAATCAGAGACAATATACTTATGATCCACATGTAAATAATTAGCTTAAATCTCTTACCCAGCTCTAAATGGAGGCAATCCAGCTACAAGTTGATATATTATGCATCCAAGAGCCCAGAGGTCAGAGCTTCAAAACAAAGAGGAAAAAACATAGCATATTTTTGTAAAAGAAGTCTTTATAATGTAATTTTAAAAGAAAAATTCTTAACCTTCTGCTACTTAGAACATAGTGTGAACCTGATGCCCAGCGGACAAACCTGCTTTGTATAATTTCCATACTATTTTCACTTCAGCCCTTGACAGAAGGGTAGGCTAGCAACACAACTTTCAAGAAAAAACTGCAGAGTAATAGTCCCACAATAACTGACTACAAGCACAAGTGGAAGACTACAAGCTGAATTCTCAGTCAAAATAATGGGTATGTAATGACTGTGAAAAGAATGCTGACTATCCACACGACGATTCAAAGACTCATCCAACTTAATTCAATATATGCCCCTTCAGAATTAAAATACTTTCTGCTAAATATTTGATTTTAAAAAAATTACAATACAGCTTTTTATCTTTTTCACTTAAAGCTTTTCTTAAGACACAAACAAAAAGACAGGCTATAATGGTATGTGAGGGAAAGTTAAGTTTTAGTGTGGTGGCCTGAAAGAGCACTTTTAACCTATTTTACCTCAAGGTAAGCTACCCATAGATTTGATTACAGCTTCAAAATCCTCATGGAAGACTGAAATACTAACAAAGACTTAAAACTACTCAAATTAAGAGTTTCCTATACAGGTGAAGCATTATGCAACTTCTAAAAGGAGATGATAGTCTGATTAAGTCTTTCCATTAGCCAAAACAGTCAAAAGCTCTTCACTAAAAGAAGATGTGAAAAGTCTGATGGTATTTCTATCACTTCAAAAAATGCTAGCACAGATTACCACACCTATTCATATAAATGATCTTTTGTACCTGTGATTTGTCAGCTACTAGCTTACTCTTCCATCACTGCAATAATATAGATATACACATGCAGCAGGTTACCATCAACAAGCAGTTTTAATGAGTTAAGAAATTTCTTAAGGGCATCACTCATACCAGGCACAGAGATGAGCTTTAAAATGTTGCAAATCCCAAGTACAGCTTAGGAAAGGTAACTGCAAGTTAATCTAAATACAAGCCAAAGAAAGCTGCAGCCTTCTCCCTAACTGAACGGCATGCAACATTCTGTTGTTACGACAGCAAGAAATACCATAATTGAGCAATCTTATATAAAACAGAATTAAAATAATTATATGATTTGGATAACAGAAAAGTTTTTCTGATCTATTTACGGGTAAGAAATCCAACTTCACCTTACACATGTCCTTTTCCAACACCTAATCCCGTTTGTAGAACTCCAAAAAGTAGATGAACAGAGGAAACCAGCCCTCAGACAAGAAGCAATACTTGATAAGAAAAGAATTTTCCAACTTTCTTAAAAAACCTTTATACTCAAGCATCTTGTTTCTTTAAAATACTAAGCTTGCTTGCTTGATTTATCCACTCCTCCCCATTTGACAGTTTCCTGACAGAGTCAGTAAAGTTCTGGAATATAGAGTCCTCACCTTTTACAGGCAGATTTCTCTGTCAGCAGTTCTGGAGAAACATACTGTGCTGTCCCTACAAACGAGTTTGCCCGCGCTGTTAGGGAAACAGAAAGAAATAAGCAAACACATACTCATGGATAAGCCAATATTCCCCTTCCTCCCCTGTCTCCACCCAGTTAAAAAAAAAACCCGAAAGCAATCCGTTGCAAGTTACATAATGCTACAAAGAACCTGTAAGATAATTTCTCTACCTATCCACAAAACCTGCTTGGAAGAAACAAATCAATCTCACTGATAGCTATTTGGTTCAAGAAGCTAGGCATTTAGGTATTACTTAGTTATAAAATCTACCGACACAAGCTTGCTACGGTCAAGAAAAAAAAAAAAGTCTGTTGAATTTAGTTCGGCCTAGGGCTTTTTTCAGGCATTGTTTGCAGCACCTATTTAACAACTAAAGACACATTAATTCTAGAACCTTCACACTTGTGCAATTCTGACAGCCACTGGAGTTAAACATATAAGCAGAGTAAAACTTCCTGTATCAGGTTAGCCACAGTACCTATTTGTTTGTATTCTTGTCTTGCAAATGACAACTAAGTAATCTGAAGTAGTTAAACTTCCCACTATGTTTGGTAATCTAGCTGGTATACCTCTACACCAAATATTACCTCCTCTGACATAATCTAAGTAGTGACAGTCAAAACTGTTTCAAGATCTTTTAGTGATTTAGGTGAGGTAATGATATTTGAAGGTTGCAATTACATATGTCATTTTCAAAGGATCACTTGCTATAATTACTGGTGTCACATAATGAATAATGACAAACCTTGTCTGCTATCTGCAGATAATACTTTTGCTGTTCCAAAGTCTGTTATTTGAATGTGCATATCTTCATTTAATAAGATGTTCTCTGGCTTAAGGTCCCTGGAAAAGACAGATTTTTATATTTAAACTGCATACAAATTAAAGTTGCAGAACTGTCTAGTGACTTAGGTACATAATGCTATAATAAATGATGCAGACATTCTATAAACATTGTTACAACAACTTCTATAACTTGTAGCTGTCAACAAGCAGACTAACAGATTTTGGTAAGTCCATTACTTAACTCTTTTTTAAAAACATCAAGTAAATAATCATCTCAAAACTACGCTACTGTGCACGTCACATGTTCAAAAATTTAAAAAAACCCAAAGAGACAAACAAAAAACCCAAACAAATCCCAACAAAAACCCCACCTCACAAAAAGACGCACAAAACCCCAAGTCCCTTCGCTCCAAAGCCTCAATTTAAATAACATCTGACAGACTGACATGGCATTAAGATCTTCTAGGTCTGTTTCCTCACTGCAAAACTCCAGTTAGTCAAAAACCAGCAAACCCAGCCCCAGCTAAATGTCCTGACCAGGTAAGAACCATAGATCACCTCCATGCATAATCTGTATTTCAAATGCATGCCTACCATTTGCATAGACACCGCCTCTGATTCTGAATGAAACCAGACTTCACAGTATCACAAACACAACAGATAGCAATACAGAGTTAGATGTCAGGAGGTGCATTAGAAACAACTTAAGAGCATTCAGTTACACTGCTATGATGATACTCCTTTGCACCAAGTTTCCTTAGCTGATCCAAAAAGAAATTACATACTTCCCTCCTAAGCAGTACCTTTGAATGCTCATAAAGAAATCTAGGAGCATGAGAATTGTTTTGTTTGACTGGTAAGAAAAAAGCAGTAAAAACTGAAAGCTGTTTCTGTCAATCACTGTGCAGCATTATTTTCTTCAGATTAAAGCTCTCTACTATGGAAGAGCATGAGTTGTACAGTTTAAAGTCTGGAAATTAGCACAGAGAGCAACTGCAATGAAGTAATTATGACACACAAGCCACAAAAATCCTGTTGCTTTTCCTGTGCCTGTCCTAAGAGAGAAGTAGAAAGTACATGAATGGAATGGACTCTTTTAACAGTTCTGTGCAGTGCTTTAAGATACATATGTAGGTAGATATATTGTACTCTATACACACCTATATATGCTGTTTATATAATATATTGTATACCTACATTAATACTGTATTATGGATCTATAGCTGTATATCTAAATACATAGCGAGATATCTGTAATAAATTTTCCAGGGTAGCCTGACATCTTAAAGTTGTTCTATCTCATGTCCTATTTCTTCAGGCAGCAGAAAATCCCAAGAGCTTTCAGGCACTGCTAGAGCTGTGGCCTCATAAACTTCATACTAAGTTCTCTAATTGCACAACTTCACTGTTTTCTTTTGAGCTCCTCGTAGGGTCCTTCATATAAAGACAAGTACAAAGCAGCTCTTCTACAATATAAGGCTTCCAATACAGGCTTAGTAACACTGACAGTCATGCCACATTCATTTTATAAGCATTCTCTCAGCCTAAACACACGGATGGTAAAATCAAAGTGAAACTGGGAATTCTTGAACTTCCCCCCTGCCCCCGTAGAAAATCTTACACTTTCAGTATTCTCCAAATCCATCCCCCTTAGATTCTATTTCAAATTATTTCACAAAAACTTGTATGTAAAAG
Organism: Eulacestoma nigropectus; assembly: GCA_013397775.1. Lineage (NCBI taxonomy): Eukaryota > Metazoa > Chordata > Aves > Passeriformes > Eulacestoma > Eulacestoma nigropectus. The sequence goes on along the minus strand of VZTE01002833.1, from coordinate 565,205 downwards.
GAAAAAATGTTTTTTTTAATAACTGAAAGAAATAATGCTATCAGAATTATAATCAGTCAGCTTTCTGCCAACTAGCATCTAGTGTCCCATGACAACTGCTAGGTAACCTACAGACACAATAGATTTCTTACCCAAAAAGAAGTTCTGCAGCTCAGATGTCTAGCACTTATAGATTTAATAAACATGAATGACAAAACATGATTATTCAAACAATATATCAAATCAAAAACAACTTCGAAAGTACTACTCAAAACTTTGCTAATTTCACCACTTACCTCATTATTGTGCAGCTTTGCGGAAGTTGTTCACTCAGTGAAAACTGATATAGATTAATTTTACTTGATTATATAGTACACATTAAGTCACATACAAAAAGAATTCTAGTTATTTTTGCTACATAACAGCAACAGGAAAAACGTGTAGTTAAACAAAAAGTCGGTTTCTGGTTTTGAGGCCAACCGATGAAGCTTGAAAGACAAGCTTTTGGTAATGTTAATTCTAGGCCAGAAGGTTTTCTTACTTTTCCTGCTCCAACAGTTGGTATAACAGCAATTGGCTCTCCTCCTCAAGTTTGCTGTGTTTAATTACTGATGTTAACTGTACTAGTGATGATCAAATGTAATTTGTGCTCTTTAGGTTTCCACAAAATCCACATTTGCTTTTAACTTCACAAAGAACATTTCTAGACAAAAAACCACCTCGCGCATGATCAACTGCACATCTGTCTCAACTTTGTATTACCTGTGAATTATTCCTTTCCCATGCAAATACTCCAGGGCTGATACAATTTCAGCAGTATAAAACCTTGTACAGGTCTCATCAAATGAGCCAATTTTGCGTATATACTTTAGCAGCTCTCCGTTTTTGGCATAGCTAAGCCCAAAATCTGAATGTAACTTAGTTAAGGTTTATCTCTAAGCCACTCTAAAACAAAAATCCCCACATCTTATTCCAGAGACAAGAATACTACTAAAAATACATGAACGACAGGGAAGAAGTCGGTTAATTTGAAACTTCACAAGTCCCCGAAATAATTTCTTAAATATATTAACAACCTAGGACATGGGTCCAAATTTCTTAGCATAGCGAAAACTACATAAAGTAGTAGTTTTTCCAGAGAGTGACCTGAACAATTAATTTAAATTGCATACATAATTGCCCTCAAAGACAGTTATTTACAGTAATAACTGATCAAAGTTAAAAATTGTCCCATCACCTGGAAAGTACCAGAGCAAGCATTTACACTACAAAAGAGGCCCTGTCAGCTCATACTCTATGATATGTAGGGTTTGCCAGCACGACTAGCAGCCTCTGGGAAAACGAGAAAACTACTTACTACTGACCCCAGAAATAGACTGATCTACACCTTTACCCTTGGCACAGACAATTCCAAGCAGGAGGTTTAGGAGGAAGTTTACATAATTAACATTTTCTTCGCAAGGTTAAAAAAAAAAAAAGCCAACTGCCAACCAGTGAGCTTCCAGGGTAAAACTGCACTTCGCAATTACTGCTAGAGAGAGCTTGGGAAACAGTAGCCCAAACAGAGGACTCAGATTATTCTACAAGCACCTTCACCTTTACATAAGAAAAATTTTAATAATAGCTCTAATTGTAGAAATGAAACTAGGAGGAAATATAGCTGGCTACCCCTATTTTAAATGCAGGAATTACGGTGTTTTACTACAGATATATACACACACACACATATACGTTAGGAATAAAACACTTCTAAAACACTTCTCATACATCCCCCCAATTTAGATTTTTAAAATTATTTTAAACTTGGACCCTTCAACATTTACCACATGGACAATTTGTTTAATTGCTCCCCCCCGTCCCACAAGACACCTACTCTTGTCTTTGAGAGGACCTACTCATTCGAGCTGCTTAATTTCTGTTAAAAGCATGACTGCAAAAATTGCATCACATACATTAGGATATTTTAAATACCTCAAGTTATTTTCATCATTTCTGTTAGACCATGTTTCAAAGGAACCAAAACTGGGCATTGTTATTCTTAAGCAAGTGTTACAGCAAGTTTTAATAGGCAAAGGATACATAGCTTTTCGTCATCCTGAAAGGTGAAGTAGAGTTTCACAAAAAAAGGGTGATCCAGACGGGACATTACATCTCTCTCTCGTGTCACATATGGTACCTTGTTTTCTTTTATGATATGACGTTTTTCTAGAATTTTAACTTAAGGAAAAAAGAGAGAGTAAAAATGAAAGAGGTACAATTAAATGAAGCCCACCTTGTTTTGGAGTTTTTTGGTTACATATAATTAACATGAAACTACTAATTCTGTTTCTTCCACAGGCATTTTGTAACTGGACTATATTGATACTGTATTTTCAAAAAGTTCATGTTAAAGGAGTCGATACTTACTGGCATATTCTCTAGAACTTGCCAATTCTCGAGCCAAGACAACCTGTTGCCAGAGGAAAGAAAACATATTGTAACTGGCCACTAAACACATAAACTAATACTGACCTTCCAGTAGGTATTTGGAACACAGCAAAATATTTAAGCATGTGTTCATATTATGCTGGCTTCAGCAAGACTTCTGTAGAAATTCAGTTCAGCAGACCAATGCTTGTTTTGCCAAAAGACTTACATATATAAGAGTGTGAATACCGATTTACTTTATTATTTTTCCAGAAGAATTCTGAAGACGGTACTGTAAGTCAAAGTAAATTGCCAAATCTTCTTAAAGGGGGGAACAAAAAGCAACAAGTACGCTGAGGAATACTCATAAAAATAATTGTCACAGTACTTTACTTAACATAGATGGCAAAGATTGAAAGATGAATTTTATCTGAGTGAGGAAAAGTAAAAAGTGAGACAGAACTTTCAACTATTTACAATTTGTTAAGAAAAGGATTTAAATAAAAGGAACAGAAGATTTCCAATTAGTAGAAGCAAGGGATGAAATTTCAGGCAAGCTGGTTTACATTGTTAAAGAGAAAAGCTTTTGGAGGAACGCAAGGCTCATTTTCAAGAAAGAACTTTTTTAAAGGCAACTTTAGAGAGAGTCTGAAAAGTCCTCTTGTGTGAATGCAAGCAATAACCTTGTAACATTAGATGACTACAGTTTTCTGGTTTTCTCATTGTAAGTTTATATCCATTTCAACACCTTGCTAAAATCTCAACTTTATACTGGTTTTTTTTTCAATCACTGCACCAGGCTTGCTTCTAACCCACTTCTCATTATATTCTAACCCCTTGTAAAATCAGTTACAACAGAGTACTCCAAAAGATTACTATACACATCTGATGCTAAATGTTAGGTATTTAGGAAATCTAAATAAGGAATTTTTTTCAGATGAAAGAAGCGCATGCAGTTGCCCTCTTTAGTACTAGAAAACTGACCTCAGTTCAGCAGTAACAGGCACCCTTAATTTTCTTTAAAAGTTCATCTCCTACAAACACATTGAAGTTTACAGTATTTGACCAACGAAAATTTCCATTAGAAACAACCAGTCTGTTACAATCTGCATCTCTGCCTAAGGAATTTTTGAGATCCTTCTGGGTACACACGTAACACTAGATAAGACGTGCAGTCAAATGAGAATGTTATTAACTTTTCTAAGTTTTGTAGCTAGGTTTCATCAACCATATCTGCCACAAAAGCTTCTGAAAGCAGGTAATTTTAAAAGGCAGTTATTAAATAAAACCCCACATACACGGAGACCACACTCAGATGGCAGAAGGGACCAGCTGACACAGATGAAAATGTATCTTGGTAAATTAAGCTATGGACTGACTCTCTTCCAGTCCTGCACTGTATCCCATTTTTTACCATTGTATTTCACAGGTATTACCCACATACTTAGATTTATATTGAACAGCTGTGTTCTAAGTACACACGACTGAGCACTTACCTGACAGCAGGAGTACTTTGGTACCCTCAAGTTCCTTCCTCACCAAACAAATGTGAGCAGACCATATATCTTAATTTCCTCCTAACTAATAATCCAGAAAACTCCAAAAACCAAAAAAAAACCCAAAAAAACGCAGAGGTACATATTAATACAATGTCTCTTATCAGGGGCCTGAATCTTATCCACCCTATGGGAAGAAGTAGTATCAATAAGGGATGTAAATTCTATAGAAAGAAATTACATATTAGCTGGATACCTTAAAAAAAAAAGATGTGAAACTAGCAGAAAAACAAAAGCATTCACAGAACATGTAAATGTATAAGTTGTAAATTCAGACAACAGCAAGGCAAGAAATGTAGTTAAACATCCCAAATCAAAGGAAGGGGAGATAGAGCAGAGAACCCTCAGAGGCTACAAAGCAGAAATAATTGCCAACATACCTGGCATACATCATGACCAAGCCCCACTCTAAACCTGAACAAATACTTCAGGTTGCCAGAGATTAAATCTGCATTTAAGAACTGGTTTTGGTCAGACAATTATACTTCCTTAGAGTCCCTGTTTTTAAGAAATGCCTCATTTATAGGTGGAGACAAAACCAAGGTGGAATATATAGGTACCCACTATATAGAAGGAGGTGAGCAACACAACATGCCTCCTCAATCATGAGAACTTTAATTCTTCCACCACATAACAGATATTATTCTGAAAACAGCTTGAAGCTGTCTACAAAGCAAGTAGGTTCTCATTAGTTTAAGAGCAGAACAACAAGTAGAAGGCCCTGCATCTATGTGTGTTTGTTTATATCAAGCATGGGTCCAAGAAGTTGCAGCTGCAGAAGAAGGTCCCACAAAATTGGAGAGTGCTCTGAAGAAAAACCCTGAAGCCAAATCATGTGCATCTCAGTTGAGTCTAAAATGCAGCACTGGCACTAGGTGAGAGTTTGTGGTAGCTTAACAGAAGTCCAAGAACACGGAATGTATTCATTATGACCTCAAATAAAATATCTTTTTAATCTGAAGATGTCATTGGATATATGGTAATATGAAGGCCCCTGCTTTTTGAGATAAACACTATTCATTTAGAACATTGGTGAGGATCTTGGGGAGTACAGACAGATCTCTGAGTCTACAACCACGTTTAATAAGAACAAATCATAAGCTTTTTAACAAGATGTCTTGATAACAACAGAAAGATACATGCCGTGCAGATCAAATGCTCTGAAGTTGATACATCAGAGGGTTGTGCTGCCGTCCAGGGAGACAGGTAGCAGAGCGCTGGAACAAAAGTTTATTCACAATCTGGGATAAGCCCTATGAATTTCTCTACCTGCACGGAACATGACATTAACTTTCAGAGACCAAAAGCAGAAAGGAAAAGTGTATTACTGAAGCGAAGTGTTCTGGTATACCCAAACCACAACAACTCTCTTGGATTCTTTAGGGAAACCTGCACGTTATGCAAACTATGTGTTTGAGTGCAAATTACTCTTGACGAGTACTAGAGGCCTGCATCCTAAACACTGCAGTAGGCTGTATTGGAAGAATCAGAAAACCCCAACATTTAGAGATCTACAACCAAAAATTGTATACAAAAAATATCATGTGAAAAAGATACAGAAATATTATTCTTACAACTGAGAAACTACCGAACCACCAAATGAAAGTATTAATTGCTTCATGGATTCATTAGGGTAACACTTAAGTAATTCATTTTTGTGCAATGCCATGGATGTGAGAAACAAACTATTTAAGGCTACTGAACACAAATATACTGACTGTGACTCACTAAGTCCTCAAGGACCATGACACTAGAGGCTGAGAAAGAATATTGGAGAAGTATCACCGTTCTTTCTTTCGAAAGCATCTGGCAGTACCTCCTGCCATAGACAGGACATTGCACAGTTCTTACCACTAGCTCCTAGACCAGTTCCAATCCTTTATATCAAACTTTTCACATAACCTATTATGGCTATCACACTTACATTAGAAAGCAATGTTGACTGAACATCCAAGAATCAAGTCATTAGGATATAACAGAACTTTTGATCAATTTAAAAGGAGCTTAAAAAAAACCCATCACCACTCATATTTAGGGTGACAATTTTAACAGGTAAGCTTAAATACACTATATTAATTTACTCTTCAAGCTGTTCTCTCCACATTTCAATCTCATCAATCTTACACAACTTTTCTAGTTTATCTAAGATATCTGGCACTTCTTATAAAAAGTAAAGTTACCGTTGAAAAAGATCCTTCACCCAGAATTTTCCCAAATTTGAAGTCATCAGGTCGTTTCTTTCGAGGCTGTGGAGGCTGCTGTCCTGTATGTTGCTGCAAGGAGTCTGAATTAGATCTTGATTCAGGTGCTGTGCCCTCCATATTAGATCCCTGTCTGCTGCCACAAGTGGAAATGACAGACGGAGTGCTGGAATCTGCTTGGTTCCTCACCATCGATGGCGATGAACAGGAGCATAACACCACGCTTGACTGGATTGGAACAGCATCATACTGAAAAGAGAAATGAAACTATTATTCTCATACCTGACATAACTACCATGCACAACTGCACTTTATTTCCATATAAGAATCATATAAATTCTTCTTTGAAAGGGTCATTATTAAAAATCTCTTTAGGAGGGAACATTAGTATTTATTTTGGAAACGGCAGCTTCAATTTGATAAATAACTCTATTCAAGTCATGCTGTCATATAGCCATAGGTCAAACGTCTGAACACTTTAATTCAAGAATGCTTTTCTTAAACTCAAAAAAATGCTCCCAACACCAAGTTATCAAACTTCAAGGTATCTTCTCCTACGAACTAACGTGACCTTAAATTTCTAGTTATACAATGAACACCTGTATTTACCAGTAATATTAGTTCAGAGATCCAAGTTACAATGAACTCTAGATGAACACATGAAAACTTAATGGAGGCAAAGGACACATTCTTAATTTTTTACTTGGAATTTCACTTTCTCTAGCAGTATTTCTCTTTAATACACATTGGGGAAGGACAAGAAGAAAAGAGGCAACATAAAAAAGGCACATGAGCTAGAGGGTTTAATAATCAGCAACACCTAAAAGTTTTTTTGAAGAATGCTCTGATTCATGGCCTTTTAAAAAAAGGGAGATTGCACTATTTAAATTCTACATATGGTGACATAAAGACAACCCAATTGCAAAACAAAAAGAACAGATACAGCCCAGAAAACAGCAAGTACAAGAAGACACTTCTAAAACTGATTAATGTAATATACAAAGCAAATCATCATTTGGTACCCTTTTATCAGTTTTCCCTAAGTAAGACCAAGGAACCTTGTCAAGTTGCTTTCTGCTCCTTTTGGTAATACACCTCAATTAGTCTGTCAGGGACTGCTTCTGATGTTTTACTTGAAACTGGCCAGAAAATACAAATAGGAGAGCTCTGCTAAACTACTGCTGACAAAAAACAAACAAACAAACAAGATGAAATATTTAAGAAAGTTAACACCATGGCTGAACATTATTTTTTAATCTCAGTATTCTAACATACACCCAGCAGAATGAAACTACAACTTAATGAAAATCACCTAATCTCAAAACAGATGTCATGTACAACCATGTCAGACAGTCTGTAACATACATCATGTTACCAAATTAAAAATTACTTCTGACAAAAATAATTTTTTTACCTCATGAATTTCAATTTGAAACAATTTTCTGCATTTTTGTCAGAAACGACCTTGGGAACTGGACTGGCATTCAATCATGCACATGGTCTTAAAGAACCTAGCTCCCAAATAAGCGATTCCTCACTTGGCTGTGCCCTGTGCAGCAGAAAAAAGCTACCTTTACTTACTGCTAAAACTGATACTATTATTAGGAAAACAGCATATACACATTATAGTATATGTGCTGCAGGTCACAGTTCCTTTTATGCCTTATATACATATATTTTAGCTGACACCTTCCGCAGACTGTTGTCCCCAGTATTTTCATATCCCAGATGAATCACCTCTCCTTCAGACAGCTACTCAAACAACAGCGTGTCTAAAGGTACACACTAGCTAGAATTAAAAACAGATTGTACTCTTTTCCATCAAGATTGCAGCAAGACTGACACAAGCATGTGCTCAGCAACTGAAGTGATGCCAGGATAAAAAAAATCCCATTAATTGAAATACAGTAAATAAAACACGCATACACACAGACTAAATATTGGGATCTAAATGATGAACTGGCTCTGGCCACAAATGAGCAATTGAGGCTTTACTGGTTAATAAAGCAGTAGCATCGCAGGGGGGGTCTGATTAGATTATGCAGCTAGCAAGATCACCTTGAAAAAGCAAACAAGCAAGAAAAAAATCCACCACAAAAGCATCAGAGAGCACTGTGAGAAAGAGGGGAAAAGGTGCTGGACGCAGTGTACTTCATTACACAGTAGCTGAAACTAAGACACAATGAATATCAAGTATAGAAAAATCCTAAGGGAAGAGACAGGAGTAAAGGACTTTGTAGGAAGAGAAGGTTATTTTCAGCCAGCTTGTAACATCAATTAGTCCCGACTTTCTCAAAGGAAAGTCAAGATTAGGAACAAGGAGGACAGAGGAACATGCAATAGATTCAAAAGGATCAGTTACCCAAGAAATGACAGAACTATGCAACTAGGTCTGTTACGTTGCACCTCAACATTTACAGAAAAAGGTAATTCCTGCACTCACCTTTTCATATTCCATATACTCTTCTTTAGTATTTTGTCCTGCATTATTCACCTTCTCAATTTTATTTTGAAAGGCTCCAAAAAACATGTCCACAGAAACTATACACGTCTCTCTATATATGTTTTCATATATGCCAGAGATAGAATACAGGCCAGCTTATCTGATCTAACTCTGATCTGATCTACCATCACACTTTTGTAAAAATCAGACTTAAGATCCTCCTTCTGCCAGATGCAGACTTTTTTAGCGAGATACGAAGTCAATCACAGCAGAACTTTAAAATGTTCTAAACCGCATCTGCAATTCTCAGAAGCTTGAGGATGCTCTCCTAGCAATTATCAACATTTCTCAGCTAGCAAGTCAGTGAAAGCATAGATCCTCACGTAGTAACAACAGACTTACCTATTGCATGTCATGGATCACCATGGACCACACTGATTACCACTGATCTAGTAATTCTATCTCTTTAAAAAGTAGTCTGTAACACTACTTTCCCAAACCCTTAAGAGTTCTCCTTTTCACTTACTTTCATATAGAAATTGTTTCATTCTTAGTGCAACATACTCTGAGTTTGAAAGCCTTTCATGGAAAAAAATAACAAATCTGCTGAATGTACGTGGCATTATAGATCAACAGTGATTTCAAAATCTTCATCAAGTAATTTTCACTAAATCACTAGAAACAGGATTCTTTTTAGTTATACGTGAAATAAGTTCAATGTTGTTCTTTTCCCCATTTGTCTGCGAAGAGTAGAAATAAACTTTAAGTAAACTGGAATCAATGCAAAAAACCCACTAGACAGCATTATGTTTTTCCTTTCCTCCCTGCCACCTACAAGGACTCATACACACATCTCGTATCTGAAAAAGAGCATCAGAAAGGGTAACTAACAGATATTACACACGGCTTTTCCACTGGCCTCCTGCTCCCTCATATCCCACAATTAAAACGTTAACCTTCTTTATGTTCCCCAATACCTAGTTCTAAGAGTCTCCACTTCAAAGGTTATAGTGTACCACACCCTAGGACTTCCAGCATGTTCCAAAAGAAAAAAGCAACTGATGAGGTCAGATACTTAGATAGGCCTGAATATATGTCCTCAAACTGCTACTAAAATGAAAATGCAGGCAAAAGCAGTGTAGTTCAGGTACAAGAAACTGAAGATACAAACCCACTGATTCAGAGTAACAAAATGCAACTAAAGGCCTCACCTTTCAGTGCAGAAAGCACAGTACAGTTTGCACCAATAAATACCAATCCCATACAGGAGCTGTTTGCAGGAAGCGTAATGATTATTGTGTGATCCCTATCAATATTTAACACCAATTTTCCTTTCATAAATTCTGTCCATTGCTGCACCAGAGTGAAGCGCCCTGAATGAAGACAGTAATAGATGGTGTGCTTTCATAAACTCCAGTAAACATAAATTCTCAGACCTTATATGCTCATGTCTATTTATGCTCTGGATGTCTGTCTAAAAATGGATTGTCAGACTTTCTGCTAAGTGACCAACAGCATCCTCTTAACCAATTGTACATGTATCTGTATAGAGAGGCACAAGATACTGATTAATCAAACTCCATTGCATGCCAGTTTCTCTCTACATATACTTAGAAGAGCTTAGATGTTTGTCAGATAATCTCAAGAATTTAACAATACATCTATCTGCCAACATTATTATTACCTTTAAGTAATTTAAATACTTGCCTAAAGAGAAAAAACATTCATTAAAAAAGGTCACTAGCTGCTAGCAGACTGTCTTTTGACTATAACATAAAATCAAGCACGTAATGAACGGGACAAAACTCACAGTAAGCCAAGCCTCAGAAGTACTTCTGAATGCATCACACAGCTAGTTAACTGTTCACCCACTTAAAAGGTTAACTTTGACACTAGAATACATACAGCCATACTAAAACATCATAGTAATTGGGAGGTATTTAAAGACATGTACTCTGCTCACACTTTCAGCTTGACCAAAGTTCAACATGATTTCTAAGAGCAAACACCCTTCTCAAAAAAAAAAAAAAAGCAACAACAACAAAAAAAATTATTAAAAAATATACTAGGTTGCAAAAATATTTTCCCAAAACAAAAGGATTCTCTTTTCTACAGAGTTCCTTGAAGACAAGGAACATTTTCTTCAAACTGCAGCAAACAAACCCTACTCCAAGTATTAGTTATCTGTAGATATTTAAAAAACATCAACATCAATCTTGTGATTTTGTGTAGCACGGGTTTGCGTTTATGTTGCGTAGAGCTGCATCAGCACTCTTTCAAACCTCATCATCAAATGGTATGCAAAAGATTACTGCAGAGAACTTAAAATTCAGCTCATAAGCCAATAAACTGCCCCTTTAACACTATGTATCTTGAAGAAACTGACCCTCACAGTCAGTACAACAGTCTGAAGTCAAACAATTTGTCAAAATCTATACTTTGATTAAGGTTCATAGTTACCAACTAGTACATTTAAATGAACATATTAAAATCTCACAGTTCAATTATAAAAACTATTTTAACACAAATTCATTTCGCAAGAGAATCTGAAGTCACACATCTATCTAGGGTGAAGTTTTTTCATCTCAGAAGTTGCCACATGAAAAAACTGTTGTTTAAAGACCATTTTTATGAATTAATCATGTAAATTCCAAAAGCATTTGGCTGCATAAAAGGAGGAGTTTTTTGTTGTTGTTGTCTGAAGAGACTGCTATGCTAATTGATGAAAGAAGTCTAGGCTGTAACCCAGCAAAACAGCTATGCTCACCTTCATGCCCAGTGTCATTTGAAATCTAATGCTGAAAGGTAAGCACCCACTGAAGCACTACATAAAACCATTCCTCCCAAAAAAAAGTTCTTAACAAAATATCTTGATAGAAATAACCATAATTTAAAAGACAACAAAAGATCTTTAAAAATCATGTCGTGGTAATACATTTCAAGATTAAAGACTGAACAAACTAATTGAAGGGGAAAGCTTGAAGCTTTTAGAAAACATACTATTTTACCTAAAATGGCTGGTACCTCTGCAGTAGGTGGGAAACAGAAGTACTGTTTGTCTACTGACATTTCTTCCTTTGTGCAGTAAATCCATAACATGGTTCATCTATAAGTGAGTAACGAGGATATCAGCTTCATATTATATCAGCAAAAATATAGCCAAGAGGCTCAATGCTTTGGAAGCACAGAAAACACCTCTACATTCTTAGATTGTTTTGACCTTTAGGGAATAAAGGTATTTTATCCACAAGACTGATTTCATTTCTAGAGAAATTAATTTTTCACATACCAAGCAATGCTGATCCAAAACTTTAGTTTATGCAAATGCCTTTCTATAAATTTGACCACCTTACATACAGTGGTATTTCTTGCCACTAATTTCCAGGATTCTAATTCCAAAACTAGGCAGGGATTTAAGCTAATGAAGGGATTTACAGGAACCTGCATATCAGCCAGTTACCCTCTAACCTCCTCTACTGCTAAGCAAAGCACTTAAGTTCCACGCATCTTCAGAGGCAGACTATTTAAGGCATCCTTCCACTGCCTAGTGCTTCAAAACAAATCAGAAACAGGAAACCACACAAATCTCCAAAAACCTAAAGTCAGCCCATGGCCCACATAGCTATAATGTAAACAAGCCATTGAGAATTCATTTAACATAAACAGATCTAGGCTAGCTCACAAGAAAACAAAAGCCATCTGTGATCGCAATAGTCTGGATCCCAGGCTACACCAGCAGCTACCTCACGAGGCACACTGATAATCAGGTGCTGTGCAGCATAGATGGGGGCTCAGACTAGCAAACACAAAAGGACTTCCTATGCCAGGCTCCTTGCTAGCAGCTCTAGGAGGCAAAGAGAACAGCTTGGGGTGAAGAACAGAGAAGCAGACACACCGAGGTGGCAGTATATAGATGGAGTGTATGTACAGAGGATTCATGGCACAGTCAAGAACTGTAAATTCCAGCAGGATTACTAAAGAACCAAACACTGAATTTAGTATTTTCTTTTCAGAAGAATGCGCTAAGCAAGTTAGTCCTTGCAATTTTTCACCATAAAGAATTATAAAATATTTGCAAGTGAAGTATTTACAGCTTGTCTTTTAGAGCAGAAAGCAACTCTCAAGTTCAATATTTACTCACACAGCAAACCACTTATTTCCTACAGCAATTTTGAGTTGAATTCATGTGGTGTGAAAAATAAGGTTCTAGACCAAATAGCTAGCTTTGTGCATTTTGTATCCAATCCTTTCAGACACTTTAGACTGTAGTAAGTTTGCACAGGCTTACCTGCAAATAAGATGTCAGAAAGGGAAGTGGGAAGGGAGGAAAATCTGCTTCTTCCCCTTGTTTCCTTCTTTATTATATATATATAACCTAACTTGGCCACTTGCAAAGGAAGTTTTTTCCATTTGAAATACCAGAAATAATAATTCCTTCACATCATACACATTCTTTGGAAAGCTCCAATATGAGGAACTTGGATTTTATCTTTCAAACATAGTGTTTTCTAAATTAAGGTCACTTGCATATTTTCTGAATGCCATAAACGTGCTAGTTCTACAGCAATCCGTATAGCTTTTGTACAAAAAAATATGTATTAAAATACAAGTTTACTTTTAAAAAACAGGTATTACTAAAATATTTCACATCTTCATAGACCAAATTTATTTTTATTACTTTGCCGGTTTACTACATTTTTCAGTCTAACAAAGTGATTGTGCCTCTGGTTTCATGCCTTCTGTACAAAAATTCCTGCAAGTACTTCAGTAGTCATCACCCCTTTCCAAGTTTTTCTGGCAATATCACCCCTTTCCAAGTTTTTCTGGCAATATTGCCTTCCAACTGATCTGCTTTAGGAAAGTGCAATAAGCCTGAGCCTGCAGAGTATCTTACAACACCCAGCTACAGTAATCTACTTGTAGAGTTTCAAGAGCTAAATGAAGCAGACTTTACTTCTGGCACTGTAATAGATCAATAACACAAAGAAAAATTTGTTTTTAAAAAAAAGCCTACCCACACAGTGGAATCATTGCTTAATAGAACATCATTATTATACTCAGATTATTCTGTGGATCATGTCCTTTCACCCAGCTCTAAGCACTTTTAATGTTAGAAATACGAATGCATATAAAACTGCTCCTCTTAAAACCCTCGGGTTTTCCACCTTTGAGCACCTTTTCAACATCCATGTCTTCTACTATTTTCTATTCCTGCAGCTTGCTTTGGTAAGGGATTTACTGAAAACTTATCCCAGTTAAAAGCCTATGCATGAGTGATAAAGACTAGTGATGGCTTTACGATGAAAAAAGCCCAAGAGAAGAGAATATTAAATAGATAGGCTTGAAGTGTTTCCCCTACATACGTATCTGGAAGTTTTACACCTATAAATAATTACAAACAGAACTCTGAATATAGCCTAATCTAATTCTTGACATAGATGCAAAACTTACTCTATGTAATCTCTAAGAGCCCAGTTCGTCGAAAAGTGTAGTTCATATTAGTTCCACTGGGGGGAAAGAAGCTAGCAATTTTGTTCAGCCAGATCCATGACTACACTACAGGTTTTATCAGGTCAGAAACATCAGTAAAATCTAGTAACTGCTAGTGCAGCTAAACAGCCCAGTGAAGATGTTGCTGCAAATGAAGATGTTAATTACTGTACTTCCAGACTCCTCATTTTGAGAGGAAGGGCACTTCTTGGTTTGAGACCCAATATACTAACAATAGCATTAACAGCAAAAAACTAAGACCACACTGGCATCTGCAACTAAAGCTGCACTAAAATACTTTCCTTCTTAGAAGTACAACTCCCTCCTTATGCCATGTCTTCAGAAAATAATGGAACGTTTTAGGAATTGTCCCTGAGTACAAAAATAAAGAAATTAACTGGTTTGGCAGAAAATTGCTAGAACATTCGTCTCAAAGCTGTGCTCTATTCATACCTCCCCTTCCCAATGCCATCTTATGCATTTACAATTCAATAATCACAGAACTCATTATGTCATTAACTCCATCACATAAACATTAACAGTAACTTGCTCAGTCTCAGAAATACTGGATTTCCCATATTTGATATCATCTGAATTACAAAAAGGTTAGTTGAATCGGGCCACCTCTATCTGGTACTGCCTGTCAGTACACTCACCTGACCAGGAAAATATTAAATAGAATGGAAGAGAAGGAATTAAAAAAGAATTACCCTGATAAAATATCTTAATTTTTACAAAAATGGTTGTCAGTTGCGTTCTTAATTTTTCCCCTCTCTGCATGTTTTCCTGATGGGCAGGGACCTAAACTGTATGTAGAAAAGGAACGGAAATGCAAGTATTTTGGAGAAAAAACCCTGAAAGAGACGGGCAATAAGCAAGAGCAGAAGCACAAAGGGAGGCATACTCTCTGTTTAAGAGTCCAAGTAAACAGAAGTCATCTCTGATGCTAAGAAGCAGGTTTATAGAGCTGTATCAACTAGCAAGAAAGCAAAACTAATTCCTTTAATAATCAAAAATTGGTTTATTTCATAGTCCTTGATGTAGCATCTCGTGTCCTGCAGGGCTATTCCACATAGTACTTCTCACCTTCAGTCAATAAATATGATTCTGTGTAACACCCTGATGAAAAAAAATCACTGAGCATGAAGAGGAAAACACACCGAAACAGGATGTCAAGAAACAACATGGCTGTGTCAGTCTCCACAGAAAACCCTCCTTATCCAATTCCCATCGATGAAAACGTTTTAAATGCTGCAGAGCAAAGCTCGGCAGCTTGCAGCTGACAGAGTACAAGACCCGAAAGCACAGCAGCATGCACACGAGGATAAGGAACGTATCACTGCCAGGTAGTTTTGCCAACACGAGTGAAAGCTGGTGATTATTTTTCTTTTCATGAGAGAATGTCTACACTAACTAAGCTGTATAACTTACAACACAAAAGAAGATCTCCCATCACCACGTCTGTATACCAGCTACAACTCCATCTTCGACATATGTCAGTGCACACAAAACGAGTTTTACGCTGTCAGACTAACGTAAAAAACTTCGTTTGAAACGGCGTCCTACTGTGACCCTCACGATCTTCCTCACGCGTTTGTTCCTACTACAAAAGAAACCGATTACAGAGTGACAGGTACCTCCCACAGGGCGACAACGCCTGTTCGGCCGGCGGGAGACGGCCTGGCATAGCCATGCCAACGCCCCGTACCCGGAACCGAAAACGGAGGTCCGCGAGAGGCCACGGTGCGGCCCCTTCACCATCGGCCTCACCTCCTCCCAAGAATGGGCTGCGCTCGGGGGAGAACGGGGCCCTCCCGCGAGGCCCGCAGCGTCCCAGGAGCAGGGGGAGGAAGAAGGACCGCGAGCAGCAGCGACAAGACTAGCCCCACGGACTGCAGCGCCCGTTCACCCGCCTTGTTCGAGCGGGCGCAGGAGGCGGGGCCGTTCGCGAAAGCCCACCGCGACCCCGTCGCCGGCAGAGCGCTGAGCACGGGCGGCCACCTCTCAAGGGCCGGCCCGGGCGCCCGGGCCTACTTATTCCTCCAGCACCCCGCGGGCCGCGGCCCCGAGCGGACTCACCAGGGGGCTGCCGGTGCTGGCCATGGCCCGCCTGGCCCGCGGGCCGCCCCCCGCGCCCGGACTCACCAGGGGGCTGCCGGTGCTGGCCATGGCCCGCCCGGACCGGGGCCGCTCCCCACCCGTTCCGCGCCAGGCACTCGGCCCAGCCTGAGCCAATGGGGCGCCCGCGTCCCCCGCCCCTGACGTCACCACAACAATCCCCCCGCCGTAGGCGGGTCTTCCGCACATTACGCTCGCTCATTGGTGGCGGTAACTGTTACTCACACGCGAACCAGGACAGAGCGTCCCCCGTCAGCCTCAGCGTCCAAGCCGAGGAGAGGATGCGCAGTTGGGGGCATGACGCCCCCCGGAAGTGCGTCTGGTAAGGGCGGAAAAGGGCGGGGCCGCCGGGCAGCACCTCCTCCGGACACTCACATCCGGGTTCATGCCACGACGGCGGCGTGCTGTGCGAGCGGCGGATGGTGGCGCCAGCGCGGCGGGCGGGACTGCCGGGAGAGCCGCGCCCTCCGCACGGCTGGGAATTCGAGTGCGTCATAAATGCAATTCCAGTGCGCTTGTTCGCTTCTGAGAACTTGCCTCGTCTGTGTAACACCCGCGCTCCCTCGCCAGTTCCGACAGGCCGTTTTCCCTGTTTTCCGTACGAGCCCGCGGTGCCCGTTAACGGCGTCCTGTCGGTCCGTGTGCGAGCCCGCCGGCCACAGACGCCGGGAGGCGGGCCAGCGGTGTACGACACTGCAGCGAACAAATTGAATTTGTCAAGGAATTCGTAGAATTGTGAGGGATTACTCAAGAGGATGAGGCAGGAGAAGACCGTCTAGTTTACTGAACTGCATCAGAATCTACAAGATACAGATATTTAGCTTCGAATGGGGGTGGCGTGGAGGGCCAGGGCAACCCCAATGTCCCAGGGTTGATCCACTTTTTTCGGAAAGGTTTTCAAAATAGCCAGCCTGAATCAACTTTCCTGTATGATAATTTTTTCATCCTTCTGTAGATGAGTAGAAAAGTTGATCAAAATCTTGTAGTAGGTTGGATGCATGGGTCAGTGGACGTGTGTGTGTGCACGTGTGTGTGCAGTTTTTTGCTGGAAGCCTACCTGCACTCTTCAGACTGTATCCATATTTTAGGCCTCTCAGAGAAGCTCTGCCAAGTAGGAAAAAGCTTCTGTGTAACTTGGGCCAGTAGTGCCGTAACTGTGTTTGTGGCTACTGAATGATGCTGTTACGATTTTCACATATGTGAATTCAAAGACATTATCCTGGTGAAAAGGCAGATTCTTTTCCATGTGATCTGGTAAAAATTTTCTCTCCTCTGTTTACAGTTTTGGGTCTAACTAGACAGTATCATAATGCTCCACACGGCTGCTTGACCAGTTGGATTTATGTTTATGTACTTGGATACTTTTACAAGGCTCAGAAAGTATCAGGCTCATCACAAAGCTACTAAAATATGTGCCTTGCACACAGCAAGTTTACAGCTATTCCAGACATTATACAACCAAGAGTTGTGAACCCAAAGAAAAGGAGGGAACCAAAAAGGGCAGACTTGTAATAATATTACATGACCACTCAATTAAGCTGTATGTGTCAAGACAGTTCTGTGCAGACTCACATCCTGTTCCAGTAGGGCTTACTTGGGCACATGTGATACTCTGGTTCAACTTCTCTGGGCTGTGGATCAGCTGTACGGACTATATGTGCATTCCAGTATGTATGAGCTGAGGCAAGCACAAATCAGGCAACAGCATCACTATATGCAATTTGCTAGGTTCTGCTGCTTAACATCAGCAAACTGTAACACTTTCCTTTCTAGAAAAGCAAATGGTGCTTTTAGAACAGAGGTAATAAAGTACACAGTAGCATTTAAAGCCATGGAATATCATTTATGTAATCCTTCGAGATGACAATGCTGTAGAGTCCAGTGGCTTCATCTGGCAGAGTTTAGGGTACCAAACCTGCTGGAAAACTTGGACGGTAGAAATTTTTATCTCCTGTTCAGTTGAAAACAAACTGAGAAACTAAAATTAGTTAGAAAAAGGAACAACCACAAAACCTACAAGTTTGCCATCAAGCTTAGGAAAAAAGGGAGAGTAAAGGCCTATTATTGTTCAGGAAAGGGAGTGAATAGTAGATAATGTGTAATGGATTGAAGAATAGAGCACACCGTTTTTCTTCCACTAGAACAATCTAGTTTAGCAATGAAGATAATAATACTCATTTTAACAAGATAATAATATCACACAAAAAATTTGAGTTAAAGTCCTTAGCAAGTGTGTTAAATTCTGCAAGGACAGATGAAATTTGCCCCAAAGTATTTTTTGGGAAAATGAAACAAAACAAAAACACCAAAACCAAACAAATAAATAACCTCAAACAAACAAACAAACAAAACCAAAACAAACCAAAACAACCAAGCAAATCATAAAGAACTGAAGCAGTCTCTGCAATGTTGAAAGTTATTTCTGAGAAACCTAGAGGACTTCGGAATGATAGTCTCACCTCCAAATGTAGGAAAAGTAAGGCCCAAAATAATGCTAAACCAAGTGAATGATTGAAGTTGATTCATCAACTTCCATCTTTGACGAGAAAGTTTACTTAGCTGCTGCTAAGATTTTTGACACAGTTCAATTTTAAATGAATACTAAGGAAGCTAGTTGACCTAAATGCTAGCACCTAGTCTTGTTAATGAATTATTAAATTTTTTGATAATGCCTTTGAGTCTAATCATTAGCAGTTCCCTGTTAAAGTGAGATGGCATTTCAAGGGGCATTCCAGGCTCAAACTTGGTCTGATTCAATATTTTCATCAGTTTTAGTAATGAAATAGAAAGTATGTATACAAGATTTGTGATATTATTCTGGGAAAGATTTTAGTCACTTGGGGAGACAAAAATGAGGAGAAAAAAAATTTGACATATTTTAAATACATCCTAAATAATGTGAAATGACATCAATTGCAAAGTATTGCACTTTGAAAAAGAAAGCAAATGTATTCTTATAAACTCTGAAATAATAGGTTACTAGCAATATACTGAAATAGGATGTGAGAGTGAGAGCTACAGAGTACCAGAATTTAAGTAATGAATTAATAGTGAGATGTTACTGCAAATAAATACTATTTTAGCACATAATGGCACATAATGGCATCCAGAATTTGAGAACGGCAGCTAGTTCTTATTTCATTCTTCATGTAACAAATGAGGATGCGGTTGAATAGTATAGCCAAGTCTAGCCAAGTCTAGGCATGATGCCTTCAGGAAGATGTGAATCAGTTGGAGAGATTCGGGGGAAGCAAACACTGCCTGGGGTGGGGGGGACGTGGGAGAAGCCGCGTCCGGCGGGCGTGATCCGCCAGCAGGGGGCGGCCTGCGGAGGGACAGTGCCCCGGAGGGGCGGGACAGTGCCCCGGAGGGGCGGGGCAGGGGCCCGGAGGGGA
>VZTE01002833.1:491487-539009 GCA_013397775.1 Eulacestoma nigropectus | reverse complement strand
TGCAGTATTTGGGACACCACAAAAGAAAATGCATGATATTAGGGTGACTGAAGTCGTGGAAGATAAAGCTGGGTCTAAAGAGGGATACTAACACAAGCAGTAGACCAAGTTAGCTTACAGGATCAGAACAGCTACAGATCTGACATAAATTAATGATAACTCCAGTAGTCCCTAGGGTTAATCTTGCAAGCAAAGAACCTCTTGGGTAACACATTCTGCCCTTACAACATACCACTAATATGGACAGGTTTTGAGCATTTCTCTCTCGTACCAGGCCATGAGACATTCAGTTAAATCCATGACTCCTCCTTACGTAATTTCTCAGGGAAAAATAAAACAACAAAACAAACAAATAATTGAGGCAATCCAATTGCAAATTACCCAGGGCACAAGAAAACATGATGCAGATGAGAAGTACTCTTGAGTGGTGCTCCAGAGCCAGCCCTCTCTGAAGTCTGGGAAAAGTCAGGATGGAGAGACTCAGTGAGTGCATCCTTACTGGTGCAGTTCACACAGTGCACTCTCTGGGGATGGGCAGTCTTGCTTGTTTTCATTGTTTTCACTTGCTTTGAGAAATCCTTTGTTAGGCAGCATATCAGAACTATCCTGAAGCTTCTGGGCAGAGCCTCAGCTCACAGCTGCCCTGCCTGGTTCATACTTACTGTGTTTGCGGGGACTGTACTCTGGAAAGGTTATGTATGTGTGATTACGTCCATAGAAGTTTCCTTGGAGAGAGACTCTATAACCATCTGTTTCCAAGATCTGGCTGGCTAAATGAATTGTGCAGTGATACTGATTCTGCGTGCTCTCTGTGGCAGTCAGTTTGCAGCTGGCGTTGTGGCCCTTTGACCAGAGGCTAGAAGAATAAAAAGGCTGAAAGTTTCTTTTAAGTCATACAATTAAGTGCTTTTTCAGTTTATGGATGTGTGGCAGCTTAGCACAGCACCACACTCTGGAAGACCATGAACCTCTTTAGTGCAGACATCAAGCAAACGAGCAATCCAAAAGCTGGTGGGATGGCAGGGCTGGATAGGGAGGAAGGAGACACCTTCATAACCTTACTGCTGAGAGCACCAGATCTCACAGGAGTTGCACATAGCACCCAGTAGCTGTTCCCTGCTCCCTCTGAAAGTGAGAGGCCTCCTGTCACTGCAGGAAAGCAGGTGGGTAGGGGGGAACGAGTGGATGGACAGTTGGTTACAAGTGTATAGCACAGAGGTAACAATAAGCTGTACATTAAGTCCTCTTGTACTACAAACAAACCAGTACGGACAGCAAAACGTGTTGGAAGTTGGTTTGTCTTTTTGTGGTTTAGCCATTTATAAGCAATTTTTTCACACTGCATGTGATCCCGCAGGAAACTGGGAGATCACAGTTTATCAGCTTGCCCATCTTTCCATATTAATAAGAGTACTATTAATAAGAGTATAAAATCCAGTATTAATAAGAGGCTATATTTACTTAACTGTAGCAGAATATGAGGCATCTAATGTCAGAGTGGCTTACCCTCATGTAATAGTTACTGGTGGTCAAGAAAATGTTGCTACATAACCTAAACATACTCATCTTAAATTATCCTATCAGTTAGCAAACTATTTACCCGATTCCTTCTATTAGAGGAAAAACGAATCAGATAATATTCTAAATCTCTTATTAAAGCTTTTAACTCACTGGACTTGTATTTATATATTTACTAATGTAGATTAAACCATTAGGTGTTCAATTTCTAGGCAAAAAGGAAAGAAATTATTAGAAGTTGATTAGGCAGCTTTATGTAGGATGGGCTCTGGAATTTCCCAGGTCATGGGGACCAGAGGCTGGAAAGGGAAGGTTCTCTGCACTGAGATGCCTGACAGAAGGGTTCTCTGAACAGATGGAGAGCGCACAGCTGACAGGAGATCGTGTAGCCATATGCGCTGGACCTTTGCAGCAGCCCCTGAGGTTGCAAGACCACAAAAGAGAGCAGCTTCTGAGGCAGCCCAAGTCTGGGGTGATGGGGTGGCAGAACTAGCTGTGCCACAGGTGTCCTGCTGTGGAGGGAGCAAAGCCCACAGCTGGGCTTCATCTCTGCTTCTCAGTGCTGTCCTGCCCATGCCAGGGCTGGGACTGCCACAGACGGCTCTTGGTGTGCAGGCTCTTACTTGGTGAAATGCAGGTGGAAAGGTCCATCTCCCACGGGCTTCTCTGTTACCCACACACAGCTCACGGTAGTCACGTAGTTGTTCAGGCAGCTCAGGCTGCCAGAGAGCTCTGCAGAGGAAGGAGACCAGAACTGGATTCATATATGACTGGATGATGTCTTGCTCAGTACATCAAATAAATGCATTACTTGCTACTACTTCCTTTGCTGACACTGCATCTAATCTTCCTCATCAATGTTCTTACTCTGTTGTAACACACTTCACTGCATGAGATGAATGTAAGATCTTAGAGCAGGGACCTTGGGCAGTGGCTACACTTTTTCTGGTGCCCAGCTTGTCCAGTATTTGCTCAGTCCCCTAAACCTGGCATTGCCAGCCAGCTGTACTGGTTCCTGGGGAAGGGCAGTCAGTAGATCTTGGGTTGCATACTGAAGGGTCTGTGAATGGAAAAGGAGCACAGGCATGTACTTTTCTTTGTACAGTGGACCTATTCCAGATCTCCTCTTACCTCTCCCTCTTCCTCCGCCAAAGAGCAGCACAGCAGCAATGCACAGTTGGAGGCCCAACTGCCGCACAACTCCTCCCATTCCAGATACTATCTAAAACGGAATAATCGTTAAGAGCAGTTTTGTCGGTATTTCCACCAGCGGATTGAAGCGTTAGCTGCATGCTTCTGCCAGCCTGACAAAAGCTGATCCTGAATCTGACAGAGAGGGCACCAACTCAGCTATATCATTTTTTCTATAGGAACTGTTCTTCTCATGGCAGTAAACAGTACTTTGCACTAAAGCACCAGCTGCCTGAAAGGAAATCTAGAATTCCTGCAATTTGATTGAGGGTGGGAGAAGGTGTGGGTGTTCTATCTTTCCTTCTTCCTGCATTTTTGTCATCTGGTTTATGACAATTTAAGAGCAGCAGAGAGCCACAGTGGTTTGGAACCAATGTTCATGCTTCCCCAAATCTTGTTTCTGACCACAGTCAAAACTAGATGCTTAGAGAGAATCGTAGCAATAGAGCATGTTCGTCTCTGAGCATTCTCAGCCTCCAGACATTTGCAGCTCAGGGGCCTCCTGGAGCAATGTTATTTCTGCACATTCAGAAAACAGAGACAGAGAATAACTGATGTGATCCTGGTCAAAGCACTCATTGGGAGACACAGAATACTTAGGGCCTAGTCATTACCCCAGTTCACTGAAGGGTTGTGTAAGGATGTTTGAAGTGTATCTTCTGCAATATGGAACACTACATCTCTACAAGGTTATGCTGGGTTCACACTCTTTCTTTTTAACCAAAAATTCCATTCTCTGAATTGTCTCCTGATTAAGTTTAAATTTACAATTATACTTTTTCACTAAAAGTTTCTGATTTGATGATTTTATGGCAACATTTAATACGAAGAATATGGACCTGATCTACTCAGCAATATGTAGTGTTTTAAAAAGATGTTTCCAATTTGCATTATTTGCTGTTACCTGAACACAGCAAATGAGCCGAGCACCGCTGCAAGGAGAGTGCTGCTCCAAGGAGCCTGAAACCCAGAAAACTTGGAGTGAGTTTGTAGACAGAGACCACTAATCCGTATAAACAAAAACAGTTTCTTGAAAAATTAAAAAAATATTGAAGGAACAATGTTTGCACTACTTGACTAGCACGGACACTGAACTGAGCTTTACAGCTGGGGTAACAAGAGGGTGGGGGAATGTTGTGTCTCAAAAGAGCTTGGGCTAGTTATTATTAGAAAAAAAAAAGAAAAAAGAAAAAAACCAAACAAAACTTGCCAGAGATTATGATCTCTCTTTCAGAAGAACCTGGGGAAAAGGGAAAGAGTGTCAGGATAGGAGAAACAGTAAGTACAGCATTAGCACAGGACCAAGCAGATATAGCCTGGCTATAGAATAAGGTTGTGACTTCTAACCAACAAAGAGTCTGCAGAAGTCTTGAATAGAAGTGAGCGAGAAAAAGCCTATGCTTAGCAAGGACTGTGATATAATCATTAGGATTAATAATAATCATTAGGATAAGAGATTAAATGATCTGATCCATGACCAAGAATATCCTTCCAGTCATGAATTTCACAAAGCTAGACAGCAGCATCCATGTATAACTTCTTGCATATGATTATGCCTGCCTATAGTGTCCCTTGTCTGAATTAAATTGTAAAATAATTACGATGTTTCAGAAACTGATCAAGAGAAAAGGAGTATTTCTGGCTTTTACTTCACCACCTCTTCATTTATGAGTTTTTCATAAATATCCTGTTTTGCTGCAGACTTTCTTCAGAGCGGGGGTTGTCGAGAGGAAGTGTCACCATTAGCTGATTTTAGCTGAGGGAGGCTGGGAGGCATGAAGCCTCTCCTGCTTATCATTCTAATCAGGTTTGCTTATGATCCCTGTGATAAATACAGTAATACTGACTAAATATGAAATAGAGAGAGCTGCATTAAGTAGAATTATACATGTGCTTACAAGAACTTGTTCAGGCACACAAACAAATAAACAAACTTAGGTCAAGATAAGTAAACCAGGACAGAATGTTTCCAGGTAATTGCTACTAATTTGATAAACTCCCCCCACTCCCATGCAAGAAGTTCTTTGTTCAGTTCTGCAATGTTTGAAATGTGTCAGGTATTTCTGGCTCTCTAGCTCACGTGGAGACAAATACAGCATGTTTAAATGCAAATTTTTGTGTTAGAAGCCATAAATGTTAGTCATAAGTAGGTCATAGAACACTGAATTCTGAAAGACTTATCAGAAAATAATTTCAGGAAATAGCACATGACCAGCTGAATGAGATGCTGCAGTACATTAATGGAATTAGAGGAGCTAACATACAGACTGTGGATACATATCAATTAAAAGAAAAGTTATTGCAGCCACATGTAGCATTTGTAACACCATTAATTAGTCTCTTCTGTTGGAATCAACGCTTTAAACAAAAAATTGCTGCCAGTATGAAAGTGGTTCTGAAAAGGGCTGTAAGAACGATTTAGTCCTGGAGAACTTTACTCAGAAATCAACAATTAAAGACCAAGTGAATCTCTTTAACTTAGCCAAAGGAAAGGCTAAGTAGTCATTTCACACCAGCCATAAGTATCTTACGTGAGACGATGATTTCAGGTAGGAGAAGTGTATTTTTTTTCATTTTTACTTTTTTAAATCTATGAGAGAAAGATGGAAAGAATCCAGTAGTTGGACACTGAAGGTAGATACAATTAGGCAGAAACAAAGTGAAGAATTTGTTAAAAGGGGAACTATCTTTATTGCTCAAACCTCTTGCCTAAACATATGCAAGACCTGTAGTCTATAAATCTTGGTTAGGTATCTTAAAAAAATTAAAAATCCTATTAGCTCAGATGGAAGCCCAGTACTAGCAGCATGGGTACAATTACAGTGGCTGCTAGCAGTGGAAGACAAATCAACTTCTTAGCCAGATGTCTTGGGGAACAGACTGCTTGCTGCTTTCTTGTGTTCTAATGTCCAGTTTCTGCAGCACTGCAAAGTTGTGGGTGAAGGCAGAAAAGCCGTATGAGAACTAGTGTCAAGAAGGGAGAACCACCTTCACTCTCCAGGAAAGAGACAAAATATCTGAGATGATGCCCTGAAATGATACACCAAGTATGCTGCCAGCAGTCTATCAGCACCAGGAAGCGGTAGTGACCTTGATTTCCAAGGTGGTCTCAAGCTGGTTGCAATGGTGTTTTCATCCTTTCTGTATGTTTCCAGGGTGGAATTGTGCCTGTTATCTGCTCAAGAAATGAGGCCTTGCAGCCCTGCCATTCCCCTCCCCTCCTGTGGTTCCTGCCTCCACTTCCCAAAAGCAATTTTAAGTAATTTTAACCAGAATTTGTACAACACAGATTTTGCAAATGCTCTCAACTGCTTATTAACAGAAAGACGGATGATTGACTGTTATTGCTAAATCTGTTAACCCCCAGATTTGGGTCCAGCTGAACAGACAATAAAAAGATAACATTTTCTTATAGGAATTTGTAAGGTAAAATAAATTATTTGATAGATACCACTGAGAGGGGAAGTAGTACAAGCAGTTGACAACACAGTCTCAGCATGTGAGTAGCCTAGATATCATCTAGGTTTTAGAAACTCTGTAAAGCAGAGCTTTACAGGGAGACTTGAAGAATGAGGTTGATGTAGCCCAAGAGAATTGTAAGCAGTGCCTTCAATGTGTAAGCAATAGCATGGAGGATGATTAGGAGAAGTAGATTTAGTGATCTAGTGCGAGGTGGAAGCTGACATCGTAGAGTTAACTTCTAGATGGGGAAGTGAGAGATGACAAGAGGACAAGAAGAAGCTGTCAGTGGCTTTAAAAGTGGGGACAAGAAGCTTATGCTTGAGCTAGAGAAAGAGAGATAGAAGAATTGTATAGATAAACATAATGGGCTCAAAGGGATGGACACAAAAAGAGGTCTTTGCGTCTCTGACTTGTGGATGACTACAAGTAAGGTCAGCTTTACAAAGGCCTGATAAAACATGAAGTATCATAAAAGAGCATGAGCAAGGATTTCACATGGAGATGTGTGCGTAAGATTATTCAGCATGCTTGGGTATCCTTTGATACATGTGATATTACATGCCAGACCACACCAGACAGCCAGGAGTCCTAGGTTTTATTCCATTTCTGACATCAACTTTTATATAAAGTATATTGCTTAATCAGTGTAATTTTTTCTTGTTGCAGCTCATTCACATGGTTTTTTATGCTCACCTAAATCTTAGAGGAAGTCAGAAGCTTCAGGCTCTGATTTGGCAGTGGCTCTGGACTCTTTCAAAATGTATTTTGCTCGTTCTCACTCCCAGAGCAAGATACTGATGTTGACAAGACACTTGACACGATCTCGCAATGCATGTTTGCAGCCCAGAAAGGGCTGCATCAAAAGCAGCATGACCAGCAGGTTAAGGAAGGGGATTCTACCTCTCTGCTCTGCTCTTGTGAGACTGCCAGTACTGTGTCCAGTTCTGGGGTCCTCAAGATAAGAAGGACATGGAGTTTCTAGAGCAAGTCTGGAGGAGGCCACAAAGATGATCAGAGAACTGGAGCCCCTCTGCTATGGAGACAGGATGAGAGAGCTGGGCTTGTTCAGCTTGGAGAAGACAAGGCTCCAGGGAGAATTTAGAGCCCCTTCCAGTACATAAAAGAGCTATAAGAAAGCTGGAGATGGGCATGTAGTGATGGGGCAAGGGGGAATGGCTTCCAACAAGCAGAGGGCAGGGTTACATGGGGTACTGGGCAGAAATTTTTCCCTGTGAGGGCAATGAGACACTGGCACAGGTTGTCC
Organism: Eulacestoma nigropectus; assembly: GCA_013397775.1. NCBI lineage: Eukaryota > Metazoa > Chordata > Aves > Passeriformes > Eulacestoma > Eulacestoma nigropectus. Next base: position 531,574 of record VZTE01002833.1, on the reverse strand, counting down.
AGAAAAGGCATCCCTACCCCATCCCTGGAGGTTTTCCAGGCCAGGTTTGATGGGGCTTGGAGCAACTTGGTTTAGTGGAAGGTGTTGCTGCCCATGGCAGAGGTTTTGAAGATCCCTTCCAACCAAAACCGTTCAAGGATTCTATGATGCAATAAGTGGTGCACAGTGGGAGCAGACACAGCAGACCTGGACCCTTGAACACTCAGTTTCTGTTCCTTACATCTTAGCAGCTAGTCATAAATGACCTGCTCTCCCTTGGCCATAATCCCTTCCTTTGCTTACATCTCTTCCAGAGGCAGCACCAACAGTCACTACAGAAAGGTAGGACACTGACTGGCACCTACAGAGTGAAACAGTGACAGGCAATAGCATGTCTGTACCAACAGGTACACCCCTTCATCCATTAAGATTAACCAAAGTGCAGAGTCTCCAGAGCAATCTGTTATGCTACTATGTGTAATTGGAGGGGTACCCATTTGTAAACAATCATCCCTGCCTATAAGAAAAGATTTTTGTAGGTCCTTTAAGAAAAACTAGTGATACATTATCTATCTTCTGAATACCTAGGCCTCTAAGCACATATCTGACAAAAGCACATCAAATGCACACAAGAGGCTCACATGAGACTTATCCTGGGGAATAAGGAAAAAGTACTTGGATTTTCTTATCTGCATAGATTATCAGAGAGAGCCCCATATAACCAGCCTTTTTCTCTCTTCATCTTTGGACAGCCATTTTCCCAACAATTTGATGCCCACAAACAGCCATGTACTTTTAGATTTTATATACTTGGATCCCCAAAAAAAAGCTGCTATGAAGGATAACTGCAATAAAGCAATATTCATACACACACATATATATACGCACATATATTTAAAAAGTATATTCATGTCTGCAAAGTCCCAAACACTGAGGACTATTTTGGCTGGATTCCTTTACATTTATCTCTTGCAGTCAGAGGGGAGTACCTTGTTCAAGACGGTCCTTCTTTCAAGCACAATCCATCAGAGTTAATGCAATAGTGTTGTTTTGTGCTCAGCAAACTATCAGAACAAAAGTGCAAAGACACTTGTGGTCATTCTTTTGTTCTAGGTTCCTAGTTCAATAAACAATATAGAATTCCACATTTAAATAAAGAAAATATTTTTCAATATTTTAGTTCAGTAGATGTCCCCTAACATTACATACTGGAATGCATAGAACAGAAATATGTTAAACTGTCTTACCGCCTCAAAAGAAAAGTCGCTTTTCACAGTGCTTCTGTCCCTTGATAGTTTAGGCTGTGTGGTTTGTTAATCAGGCAGTAGCAGCAGTGGCATAATAAAGCAGAGCTTGCTGTGCCTGATTTTAAAGATAATCTCAAGAACCAATGAAAAACTACTCTGATTATCAGATTGAGTTAAAGTAACTATATATGTAATTTCTCATTAGTCACGGAGAAACAGGAATTTCTGCTAAAGGGTTAACATTTAAAAGGCCAAGTAATTTGCTGAATAGAAAAGTATCTGCTTGCAACTTTTATATAAATAGGCCAACAAAAGAGCTTTCTAAGTGACCTAAAGCCATTTCCTAGCCCTGTCTGGATGTGGGGCAAAACTGCTTCCACCCAAGACCTGTGCCCAACTGTGCTCAGACCCCTGCAGCACCCCTGAGCTGCCCTGTCCTGTACTTCTTCCACAGCCGATTGCTGCACTGTGCTCAAAAGGCAGCTCTGGAAGGAAAGACGAACAAGCGTTGCAGTGCTTCCTTGTCCTGGTCCTAGAGTGTATAAGGAACAGATCTTCTCATGCCCAGCTGCAATGATGCAATGGCAGTGTTACAGCCAGGAGGCATCAAGTCAGTCCTGTACATGGGTCTAGTGCCAGAGAACAGAAAGACAGAAACAATCAAAGAACAGACTGAATAACACTGTCAGTATCAGCTCTGGGGCCAAGAGACAGGGGCCATGCAGAAATGGAGATGAACGTTTCCAAGTTGGTACATCAGAATGGAATGTGGTGCTTCTCCCAGTACCTGCTTTTTGACCCTATCATTCCTGGGGGGGAGAAAAAGAAAAAATCCAAATTAGAACTGCTAGAACAGGGACATTTGCAGTTTGTTCCTAAGAGGCACTGAAAACCCTCCACAAACAGTGACAACTCACTGACCAAAAGCTTAACTGTTACAGCTTGCTTCAAAGGGAACAACTTCTCTTATTTTAATACCCTTGTGCTGCACACTTGTTCATGAAGTCTGCCTCCTAGGGTGAACTTCCAGCCCAGCATAACACCAAACCCACCACTTCTATCAGATATACAACCAGAGAGTGTTCCAATAACAGAAACAGCTCCTTCAGCAGTTCTGGGGCCATCAATACAAACTGAAACAAAGAGCACACAACTGAGATGTAAAGGGCCCCAGAAAAACAAGCGAGTTTCTCCCTTAAGCAGCCTGGGGTCAGTTACCACGGTGTAGTTTCTGAAGTGAACATAGCTGTGAGATGAAGCTGCAGAAGACTGTGTTGAGACCATCAGAAATGCTTCTGCCCAGTACACATTTGCATCAACATGATCACGATGCAAGCATCCCCTGTAGGACAGTGTGGGCCAGTCAGCTCATCAGAGCAGTGGAGTTGGGGCAATCCTCTGCTGCCTTGTGGAGGGCGTGTGAGGGACCAGTAGCACAGCAGGGAGGATGCATCAGCACATGAAGACAACACCTCCCATGACTTATCACAGCAGATGACAAGAAAAATGGAAAATAAGGAGGGAAGAATCCAGAGATGCTAATATATCTTAGAGCAGTACCCAGGAAGCCACTGTGCAAGGGATGTATTGAGGGAATAATAACAACATGGGCAAAACTAAGTCAAGTAGGTCCAAAATCAACATAGCAGATACCATGGTGGATCTAAACAATCAAACCAGAGGATGTGGATGCAATGCAATACTGTCCCAGCACTCACCTATGAAAGAAACAGCTTCTCTTTACTACAGTGCTCTCTCCTGTTTTGGGAGCTGGGAGGTTGCCTATAGTCTCAGGTAAGAGAAGGGGGTGAGGGAAGGGAGTTTATTGGTATCACAGCAACAACAGATAATTACTACACTGGAAACATGCATGATTTACCGCAAAGGTTCTCTCAAGATGTGACCTTCTGGACCAAGCAGCCTATGGGTTAGTAGCACTATGCCTATGCAAGATGAAGGTCTTCACATTCAATTTCAGTATTACAGTGACTTTTTAAGACAATTATCCTGAACAAATCAGAGATACAGAGATGTCAGAGAGAAAAACAGATTCACGGTTACAGTGCAGTTTCACATTTGGCTTTATTACCTGGCAGAAATTGCTCGAAATTTTTGTTACTGACCTGTTAACTGCAGCAGAGCAAGTCCAAGGCAGAAGTGGCAGGCATATCGAGGTAGGACAACATTTCAATAATTTTGGCATAATTCTAAAAGCTGCTCAATTAATATGCTTGAAAAGTGTGGGGAGAGAATCTGATTCAATAGAAAAGCCTAGTTGCGAGAGTTTGTTTAGAATTATGTATGTTTTGAAGACTTTTCATTTGCAGACTCCACCTGGAAAGGCAAAGTCTTTCTGAAACCTGAGTTGTGCTTGGTCTCTAGTATACACATTTCTGCGATGATTATGTAAGAATTGGTTTTGATCCCTATGGACAGGTCTGAAACACTCTGTAATTAACAAACTACTACAGCTGAGTTTAAAGAGCCAAAGACAGTAGAAGGAAAAGTAACATCCCATTGCTTGGAAAGGGTAGGGGAACTTTAATGTAGCAAACATGCTTGCCATGGGTTATGTTTCTAAGGTTCCATGTACAGCCAAACTTTCAAGTCATGTGAGAATACCAGGTAAAATAACTTAAAGTTCTGTACTCTTTATAAGGTTACTGCAAAAAATTTTGCATATCTACATAAGCAAAAGGATAATTTTCAAGGTACAGTTGGTTTTTTCTGACATTATAAAGGAGGGTTGATCTATGATTCTAAAAAAACCCAAAACCCAACAAAACCCAGGAACAATCAATCACAACAAATTTGAGACATTAATAGGATAAGTGGCAATAGAAATAGGCATATTTCTGTGGACCTAACAGGTTTCAGTTTATGCAATAGAGATTACACAAAGTAAACTTTGTTTCTCTTCCGAATTCTGCTAACACTTTGCTCCTGGCACACTATGAAAAAGGCCCCACACTCATCCAGGCAACATCAAAGGCCTTAGTTTGTGTGTGTCCCACTGACAGGGCTGTCAGAGCGACAGGAGACCCACTGCTTGACGTAGCTCCGTGGAAAGTCTTGCCCCTCCTGCTCAAGAGGGATGGGCCCACAAATGGTCTGACCGTTTTGCCCAAATTCACAGTCAACTGGACTTCCACAGTCTGAGTCCACAAAGCCACTGTCAATAGTGTCCAAATCTACACAGATCAAAGGATAACTGTCACCAGGCCTCGTATTGTGAGGGAAGAAGTCATAGGAGCCTTCACTGTAAGAAACACTTTCACCATCAGGAGAAGGTAGAGAACCTGAATTTTCCAAATCCCACTGATGAGGCTGCAAGCAAAGGGCTTCTAGGATGCTCCCCACCCCTCCTTCCACTCCCCTTTCTCCTTGCTGGTTGACTGGGACACTTGTGTTCCTCAAGGGGTCTGTGGACACAGAGCCTGAAGCAAGTATTTTGTCCTGTGTGCTCAGATCAGCCAAATGCAAGTCACTGGATATCCTTCTGTCTTCCTCATCAATGTTAACCTTGGGGTAAGCAGGTTCTCCAGCACTAGCATCTTCCTTGTCGGTATGCGCGTGTTCCCTGTACACGTGGTTACACCTGCACTGGCAGTTACAAGATGTAAATTCATCAGCCACAGTCACTGTATCAATTGACAAGTGCCCATATGACTGGTCCTCAGTCCCACCACTAGTGTGTACAGTACACCACAGGGACTGGCTATCTTGACCTGGGCCAGTCAGGCAAGACACACAGGGCTTGCAAGGCAGATTCTTTCTCAGCTCATGCAGCTCTTCCTGTGGGGTGCTGTCAGAAGGATGCATGGTGTAAACTTCTAGGACTTCTGGAAGGACTATTCCCCATTCAAAGAAATCAAAGGTCATTTTCATATGGGATGCACCAACCCACTTCTGCAGAAAAGGACACAGGGAGAGAGAGGTTAGCATCCCAAGGTTTGATGTTCCACAGAAATAACCAAAGTTCTTATGCTTTTAGAGGCAAAATCAAACTCTAAAATCACTGACTCCTCCAGTATAACAGTGTAGGAGATGCTGATATTATGAGACAAAGGCAACTGCAGGAGCACTAACTGAAGTAATCGAAAATAATTAGCTCTGAGAGGTTTGCATGGCTTTGTAGTTTTCTCTGACACTCCCATCAGGATTCCAGGCTTCGCAAACCACATGAACTCAGCTCACACATTGAGGCAACACTTACAGAGAATAAGGAGTACAGATGTAACATAAAGGTCTTCATGGCACCAAACAGATACTGGAAAGCTATGGTTCTTATATCTGGAGATGTTTGGCATTCCTTTGAGACAGGTTTCCCCTTCTACTGCCCTAATGAGAATCCCTTGCCCAGGATAGCACAGTGGCCTTTTAGTCTGTCGTGCTCCACTCGCTCATGTAGCCCATTTGTACCTTAAAATCTCCGTTATGAGCCATGTAAAGAGGTTTGAAAAAGGGAGCAGGATCTGGGATGCAAGCCATCTTCTTCCACAAACTGGAAGAGAAAAGAGAAAGCCTTTGGGGTTAAGCACACATTACAGATGCAAAGCAAGGCACCTCCAGATCCATTTCAAGCAACTCAAATCACCTGCCCAGCCTTGTGAGTTAGCAAGTGGCTGAGGTTCCAAGGATGTCTTGTGCTGCCAGAGCCATCTAATGGCCTTTCTTGTGAACCTTACTTGAGGTGAGGCCTCAGCACTTGCACACAAATATTCACACTAAGGAAAGAGGTTCCAGTTTTTTTCTTCTTGGAAGAGCACCAAATGCTAGAAATGCATTTTCCACTGAGGCTGGGCTGGTTTGTGGTCTGCAAGCCAGAACTCTGCCCTATGCAATTCTGCTGTGGACTTGGGCTGTGCCAGCCCTATTGCTGCACCAGCCCAGCCCTCCTCCATGTCAGCACCCCATATCTCTCCAAGGGTGTGAGAAGCCTCTGAGAGGGACAGAGGCCTCCAGCCAGCATTGAGGGACCTATGTCAGCTTTGGAAAGGGGCAGGCTAGCTCTGGCTACTGCTCTATCTGGCAACTGCAGAGCACAGACAAGACCAGGAGAACAGCTCAGGAGGCTGTGTGGCCCTTGCTTCATCCCCACGTACCACCATCTTGTCCCAACCAGATAAATGGCAGCAGAGTCCCAGAGAAAAGCAGGTCACTCCTGGCAGTACATCAGCAAGAGACCATAGTTGGCTATCCCTCATAGGCCCATAGCTGCCCACTCATAGATATACAAGACTCAAGGAAGGCTGCATGTGAACACCCCATCTTTATCAAGATAGAATAAAAGCATTAACTCCCACTTCCTGAAGCATTCTTACCTCTGCTGTTTGGCCAGAAAGGTTGTGATTGAGGCCATGATTGCCACAACAATACCAAACAGCAACAGCCATTCCATGCCTGCTGTCTGTGTCACTGCTGAAGAAAGAGACAAGGTCATTCAGGCTCACCTTGTATTTTTACTCTGGTCAATAAACAGGAGATGGTGAGGAGAAAAAGGGTTTTTGGAACAGAAAGAGTTGTCAAGCATTGGAATGGGCTGCCCAAGGAGGTAGTGGAGTCACTATCCTTGGAGGTGTTCAAGAGACTGGACATGGCACTTAGTACTATGGTCTAATTGATAAAGTGATGATTGGTTAAAGGTTGGACCTGATGATCTTGGGAGGTCTCTTCCAACCCAAACAATTCTATGAGACACCCTTAATTTCTATCCCAGATTCTCTCAAAGCAATATTGAGGCTGTCAGCGATATTGGGCCCCAGTACTCCAGACAGGTCTGATTGAGGATGCTCAGAGAAGACTGCATCAATGAAAGTAGCAGTACATCAGCTGCCCTATGACCTGGCTGCACCACAGAGAGACAGCCAACACACTTAGGGCAGGATGGCTCCTTGCCACAAAGACCCCTGTTGTTTCTGACTCCTGGTTTAGGGACACCTCCACAGATGATCTGTGAAGTGAAAGAGTGCAGCTGATTAGAGACAGGTGTTGACTAGATGACTGCTTGGTGGCTGCTCTCCACCTGTGATGAAAAGGGGCACCTTTGAGATCCAGAACTCAGATATCCCATAGCAAATGGAGCCTGGCCCTGCTGCCACAGCACCAGGTAAACCCTGTAATACTTCAGTTCAAGCTGCAGGTGAGTGAGAGCAGGGAAGCTCAGCACATGCTGCCGGCTCTGACCACAGTCATTTTGCACCTGCTCTGTTAGAGCAAAGGCTCCTTATTTTCATAGCCTCTGTTCCACCATGACAAGCATCAGTGTACTTCTGTGTATAAAAGTACTGTGAACTCCCTGCAGAGTGGTGGATACCAAACAAAACACCCATGCCCAGCATGATCAAACATCAGTGTCCAGACACAGAACTCAGGTTTGAGAGCAGGATCCCCCTCCCCTCAGCTGAAGACAACACTAAGACCCAGTAGAGGAGATCTTCCCCATTTCTGAAAGCTGCAAGCAGGACCCTGGACATTTGACACTGAAAAGGAAGCTAGAGGCTGCACTCCTGCAAGTGGCACCCAAATGTACAGCCAACCCCCCCACCAAACGCTCTTCTTTTGTCACATAGTGAGAATGTCAATACTGACAGCCCAGGCCTCACATAACCAGTGAGGAAGATAACCATACCTGTCTTGACTGGACTGTTTATAATTTGTTCTAATTAATTAGATTTTATTACATTTCTGAAAACATTGTCTGACACTGGACTAATTGAAAGGGCAAGGAGATCTGACAGCACGTACCGGCAGGGCTGGTTTTCAGTGACAGCGAAGAACTCCATTCACTCCAAAAACCACCATAGCCACTGTCTTCCCGGGGTCTAGCTCGCACTTGAAACTCGTACTCAGTGTTCACCTGTAGCTCCCATGGCAGGATCACCAATGTCCGTTTATCTTCATGAACAGCTTTAGTCTTCTGAGTCTGTGAATGATTAAACACCAAACACAAGAGTGACTGCTCTACTTTGCTCTCCCTGCTGCACAGTGAGGATGCCTGCAAAGTAACCTCTTCTGATTTCATGTAAGATATTTCTGCAAGGTTTCTGCTCTGACTAGTCAGCAGCTGCATGCAATCCTGGGGGAGCCTGCCATGCAGGACAGCATGAGAATCAAATTAATTATCAGCCTTTCTCACAGGATCTAATACTTCTCAGCTTCTGTTTCTCAATTAATTTTTGGGTTTGCCTGTTCAGTCCTGTCAAGCAGAGAGACATTTTTTCTAAACCACAAAAACCCTTCTTCCACACCAGTGCTACTGTCCTGGTTGTGGTGGCTTCCTCTTTTCTGGTACATCCTACTTGATGGTAAACTGACATCTCACTTACCTCCCAGGTGTCAGTTCTTCTTTTGTAACGCAACTGATATTCCAGCTCCTCATTCAAAAAATAGAAGGAAGAGTTCTGGTAGATGGTTTCCCAAGAAATATTGTAACCCTCTGAGAACAAAGCGGTCAGGTTGAATGGAGGCTGTGGTTTGACTGGAAGACAGGATGATGTTACCTTTCATAAGATTACCACAGTTAGATGGCCCAGCATGGTATCAGCAATGCAGAATGAGTAGGAAACAAAGCTGCCCTGGAAGTGGTGGGCCTTCCTACACCAGAGAACATCCACAGCCTTCCTGCCCTCAACCATGCACAGAACCTCACATGTGAGCAGCATAATGAAGTCAGGACCATGCTTCTCTGAATATATCTTCTGCTTGTCTCTGAGCCTCCTCATTGCCTAAGGACCAGGAAAGATAGTACACAGTGCTAATAAACTCCTGGGAGATGTAAAATGTAGAGCACCTTGTTCTTCTCATGACATAAAAGAACTCTGTGTAGTCATGATCACTCGCAAAATTGGGGAAATACCCCTCAATGTAACAGAGCCATGAGGAAAAGCTGAGGCTAGGGGACACTGCATAAACCCACTGCAGTTCTGTGTCCCAAGTGCCCAAAAAGCAAGTTTTTGTATCCCTGCAGGGAGTGTTTGTGTATTGAAAAGCAGTAATGCAAAACTCCAGCAGTCTGCAGGGCCCACCACAGAGCTATGATGCCTTTGGATGAGGACATCTAGGAGATATTCATCACTACCCAATCTCTAGCCTGTCAGTGGGAGCAAGAAGGCTTCCTGAAACGTTATGGCATTTGTCAAAAAGATGACACTTCTCAAGTAAAGTTTAATTTCAGAAGAAGCCAAAGAGAAAAATCCTTTTCATATGTCTGCGTGGTACCCATCTGCCTGGCTAACCACTCCTTTTCTTCACAGTTTGCTACACAACCCAGAACATACCAACATTCTACAAAGTCAGCTACATGATTGCATTCAGTCTTCGTGTCATGCAGGAGAAATTATTAGGAATTGCCCCAGAAAGGGGAACTGCCACATCCAGTACATTTGGGACACCTTGTGCCACCCAAAATAATGTCATGTTGGTTCAGGTGTCCACTGCAAAAGCCTTTTGGGAGCCTCCAGCTCCTTGGATATTACAAGGGAGCTGGAGACAGACTTTTGACAAGAGCATGTAGTGATAGGACAAGGGGAAATGGCTTCACACTGACAGAGGACAGGGTTAGATGGGATATCAGGGAGAAATTCTTGGCTGTGAGGGTGGTGAGGAACTAGCACAGGTTGCCCAGAGAAACTGCAGCTGCCCCATCTCTGGAAGCGTCCAAGGCCAGGTTGAAATGGGGCTTGGAGCAACCTGGTCTAGCGGAAGGTGTCCCTGCCCATGGCAGGGGGTTGGAGCTTAATGATCTTTAAGGTCCCTTCCAACCCAAACCATTCTAAGGATTCTGTGATTTGTGACCTTTGTAATAAAGCAATTCCTCCTGCCCTTTAGAATCTAGCCAAGAACAAACTCTTGCATAGTCTAGGTATGAGACTGGTCTGAGGTGGATATTTATCATCTACTGCTTCATGGGGAAAAGGAATTTCCCCATGAAAAGCATGGACCAAGCCAGCTCTAAGCCCAGCTTCAAGCGTAATAGCAACAATAAGAGCACAGCGCTTTATGTAGGTGAGTGTACAGCAAACATAGCCCCACACTGCTTGCTGCAACTCTCACTCCTTGCCCAGACTATCTTAGCACATAAAGTCAGACAGTATTTATCAAATTCACCATTCTTGTACTTACTGTTGTCTGACAAATAGAAGTCTTTGGAAAGCACATGCTGCCTATCAGCTATCTCTGTAACATCCACCTGGACTTTGGTATCTGCCAGGAGTTCAGTCATGTCCACAGTGCACACGTACTGTGTGTGACTGGTGTTCCTTGACAATTGCAGGAGACTGCAGGCAGCCACAGTATTTTCTGGATCTTCCTCAGGAACCCTAAAAAAGCCAAAACAAACAAGTCTGCATGTATCGCATGCTGTACTTGGATTAATTTGTTGCTGAACCAGCAGGCATAGGAAATTATTAAAATGAAAAATCAATATGTTCAAATAAAAAATTATCTTTGAACTTCAACAGATTTCTTTTCTCCCTTCTACTTGCTCAGCTTAGCATCTTTGAGAGAAATAGGAAAGTGTTTCTGGAAAGGAAAGGTGCTCCTCAGGGCTACACAGCCCAAGACTGCATCCACTTCCTTGCTGGGGCAGAACAGCAGGCGTATAGGACTGGACAATCTGCGTGAGCCCTGCCAATGCACACAGGTAAAAGTTCACTTTTAACAGCAGCAAAGGGCAAGGTATTCCCATGGCAGCAGAGAAGGCAAATGCTAAGGAAGCTGGAGTCGGCATAGCAGTCAGCAGCAAGAAGCAGAGTCAGCAGAGACAGGAACCAGGGGTCCTTTGCTAGAGAAGAAGTCAATTAGTAACTGGAGTGCAAAATACCAAGTAAAAAACCAGCATGGCAGCAAGAACAGGATTTCTACCTAACAAAGAGGACAGAAGGTCACCACTGTGCTATGGCCATATAGAGGCTCCTGCTAACTGGACTTTGCCCATCCTACCAAGACATACCATGTTGCAGTGAGATTGTATGAACCGACACCCAACTCATTTCGCAGGATACAGGACAGGGTCTGTACATAGTCCACAAAACAAGTGAGGTTTTCACAACACATAGCTGTAAGTTTGGAAAGAGAAAACACAGTATCAACTTCCGTGATAATGCAAGCAGAACTTTGTATCAATATATGCACCCCTCAGGGTTCCCACTAACTCTGAAGGGAACAGACCAATCTCTGACAACCCTCCTCCCTCCCGCTGAAAGTCTCCAGTTTTGGAGGATGTGTTTCAACTCTACAGGGTGACAAGTGTCAAACAAAAAACCTATTAAAAATGCTGTGGCAGCCAAAAATCAGGAAATGCCCAAATTGTGACTGAATTTTCAGACTTATCCCTGTCCCCTCTCATGCAATCACTACAGCAGAGTCACATATTTCTGCAAGAGTCTTAGCTTATAGAGCACATAGAAGAGGCATGATAACCCAATAAGAAACAGTAGCATATTCAAACATTTTAATTATACCACTTTCTAAATTGAGTACTGTTCTTTGTTAGTCTAGTTTTCATTGTACATCTATATAGCACTTTACACTTTTTTTTTAAGTTCTATTTTAGTAATTTTTTCTTTGCCATTCTCTTTTCTGTTTTCTAAAGCTTGTTATCTGCAGCATCAATACTTTTTATGTCCAGCTCCAGAGGCTTGAAGTATGTTTTTCACGGAATTTGGGAATAAAAAATATTGCAAATTTGTAGTTACTATAATTTCTATTAAACATTCTGATAAGCACAATTTATTAATTATAGACTTCTCAAGAGAACTTGAGAGGCAATTGTAGGACTTACACTGGTCATTAGGAAAATCAAGTAACTTTTTGAAGGTGGTCACAAAGCAGCATTTCTATTCTTGTACTTGTTCTGCAGGAGCTCTGCTCACAGAGCAGTATCCAGTATGTGTTGTATAAAAGTACCATTGTCTTGTGCATAACACACTTATCTCCTTGGATTTCAAGGCAGGTAAGATAGTTGCACAGTGAGAAACGTCTGCATTGACGAGCCCCCTCCTGACAGCTCCCTGGGCTGACAAGAACCACCACCATTACACTAGGAATGGCTGAGTGAGGAAAGGCCTGCAGGAGATGCAGCATGCCATGCTGGTTCAAACCATGCCTACTGCAGTGACCATTCATTTCTGACATGTACAGTATCACCCCTTTTAAATGGGAATAAAATTGTCATCATCTAGGAAAAGACTCAAGATTGTTACATCCATGCTTAAATCAAGCATAGGTCCTGCCCTACCATAAGGGCTGCTCCCAGCCTCCTGGGAACACACTACTTTGCAGCTGTCAGGCAACCAAACCCTTTGATGGTAACCATGCTGCGAGCTCATTTCCCTTTGTCGTTCTGCTGCTTTCTTGCTTAGAGAAGCTGCACTCCCTGCTTCCTCCTTCCCTGTTGCAACATGCTTTGTGTCCAGTGTGTTGTTTGCTGATGCAATATGCTCAACAACCCACATACCCAGTCTTACAGTTGAAGCTGTATGCAGAGAACCACCATGGAATGCAGACAGTGTATGCAATGATAGACCAGAAACATCTCTTCCACTCTCCAGATCAAATGGCTGTCCACACAAACAAAATGTCTGCATTTACAGTCACAATGCACAGCAGGCGTGTCCAGCAGAGGGTGCAGCCTCCTTCTAGGCTGGGGTAAGTTCAAAGGAAAACAAAGTCCCACTTTTCATGGCTGAAGTCACCCATCACAACATTTACTTCCTAGTCCTCACATATCAGAGCACACACTACTTTCCCTACACGAGCTCGGGGCAGCACTCAGACTTGCATACAAGATCCTCCTTACTCCAAAGAATTAGGATGGTGGCAGAAGAAATTTGGGGATGTTTGCAACAGACTGGTCCCAAGGATGTACATATGAATTTTTTTAAACCTTCATTTTGACTTTTTAATTTTGCACTGACTTCAGAATTCTGTTCTAAAATTTTCATTAAGTTTTCGCTTTTTATTTTGAACCCTCAATAGACTCTTCTGAGGGTCCTGGACCAAGCACTGTTTAATTCAGAATCCTGAGCAACATACTTTTTCTCCTTTAGCCTAACTTTATTCTCCTAGAAAAGCAGGGTTAGAAATCTCTTGCATTCATTTAGAGAGGGCAACAAGGACTAATAAGCTATTAAGCAGTGGCAATTAGCATTCTTCTATGCTATTATGTTAATTAGTCAAACACACTACTATTCTTAGGTAGCTGGTAAGTTGCAAGTGCATCTTCGGGCAAGAACCTGCTAATAAAATTGAGGACAGCTTTTTACTGGGAAAGGAATAATTAAGTGTCCTAAACATAGTTAGTTAGATCTAGGATGAAATGTCTGTCCTTGGCAGATTTGGAAACAAAACTCAAGTACTTCTAACAGTAAGATCTAGATTGATCCAAACTGAAATTAGTACATGGTAATTCCCTGGCTTGCATCACACAAAATTCAGACCAGACATCACAGTGGTCCCCTATGACAGGAAGATATAATTCTGAATGCATTTTTTATCCTAATTTAGGTCTGGAGCAGGTCCAATGCTCTGCCTACAAGCAGCATGTAAGATACTGAACTTGCATGGTTCCCTGCAGACATGGTTGTCATTGCCTTTTTCTGCCCAGCTGATCTGTTCAGAAAGTCAGCTCTGAGTCAGCTGGAGTTTGCAGTGTGGGTAGGAACCAGCAAAAAAAGGGAGGGGTGACTGTATGCACAGTCCAGTCCTAAGCAAAGGGACTCAGACTAGGAGAGGTTCACTCCCCTGACCCTGGCTGACCAGCCAACAGTAACCCTGGGAATATCCTGGTCTTGGCCACCAGCACCTTTTCTACAGCAAAGGGTATTTTTGATGGGGGAAATCCTACTCTAATGTCACTAGGAGACATTTCAGTGCAAGGCAGGCACTACCTCTGCAGGCTCTCCACTTGGTGCTGCTCCTTGGAGCGGTATACAGCCTGGCTGAACTCTGCCCAGCTGTGCACCTTCCTGTGCCTGTCCTACATGCATTACCCCACAGAACTCTCTCCCCTGGAACCTTATCTTGTGCTTGCTGTCCCATGGCAACCTTGTGCCATGCACATCTGATCAGAGCCGGCATATATGGTCACTAAGATAAATCCTGTGGGTGTACAACCTGAAAGAAGTATCTGAGGACTTACTGTAGCGGAATAAAAGGCAGAAGAAAATATTCTGCAGCCACTGTTTATTCCTCATGGTGGTTCTCACTGGATGTCCTGGGGAAGAAAAAAACAAAACAAAACAAAAAAACAACCACAAACAAGACTCCCACAACCAGTTTAAAGCTCCGCTCAGACATTTACTTGATTAAGGTTGAGGTGGAAATAATCTTGCTTTCATTTAAATGTCTAAAAATAAAGTGCTTTATTTAGATAATTAATTTCAGCTCTCCTGTGTGTATCTACTCCATGGGCTAAGGGGGGGATGACCAACAGCCTGCCAACTTGCCATAAGCGAGGTCAGTGAAATCTTTGCTCCTTGCCAGCACATGCACAGAGAAAGCAGCAAAGTGACTGCAGCTTGGGCTATCCAGGCAACAAGAAAGACTCTTGGGTTAAGTGCTCACCCATTTTTTCTTCATTAGTACCTTGCAACTAGGAATCTTGCCACTAGAAGTGACATTGCTGCAGATTAAACAGCTGTGCAGTGATTTAGCCAAATGGAGTCTGAATATCATTGTGAGTCTCTGTGAGCAAAGCTAGTGAGAACTCACTGATTTGGCCTACCCATAGTTAAATAAGCATGAAACATCTAGTTAAGGGACTCCACGAAGACAGACCAGAGAGAAAAAAAGAAAAAAACCCAGCCTCCCATGTAGCATCCAAGAGAACAATATACAGCACTGACTGCAGGGAGAGGCTGCCCTAAAGGTTTAGTGAAGAGAACCTACAAGAAAGTCTTCGGAGAAGATGACAGCAGGATGTTTAAAACAGAGGAAATGGCATCACATACAAATGACTGTTCAACCTACAGCCCCTGCTCCAAGACAAAGCCGTCAAGTCATATAACGCATTAAGGTTGTGTTTTCACAGCATTTAAACATTTATAGAAACACATGGACATGCATAGAGAGACTAAAAATTAGCTTCCTGCAGAGTATTGGCTGTTGATACCTGGTACAGACTTCAGCACTGTTTTCTCAAGCTATTCTTAAATGGGACAAGACTTTGGAGAAGCAACCTGTATTATTTTGGGGACATAGTTTCATAGAAAGCAAGTTGCAAGGATGCACAGACATCAGGAAGGGCCCACATGCCATGCCACATAGTCTGATCTACACTTTTAATTTAAAAAACCATCACTCCTTGTCCTGTTACAACAGACTCTGCTAAAAGTCCATGCTTATCTTTCTTACTGGCTCCCTTTTAAATATTGAAAGGTTGCAGTTAGGTCTCCTCAAAGCCTGCTCTTCTCCCGGCTGAACAAGCCCAACTCTCAGCCTGTCGTACGTAGCAGAGGTGCTCCAGGCCTTGAAGCATCTCTGTGGCCTCCTCTGGATTCACTACAGCAGCTGCACGTGCTTGTCACATTGCGGAGTCCCAGACCTGAAGGCAGAAGTCCAGGAAGGCTCTCAAGAGAGCAGAGTAGAGGGGGAGAATCCCCTCCCTCTATCAGCTGCCCACACTGCTGGGGAAGAATATCAGGACACAGGGGTTTTTGGGCTACCAGTACACATGGCCAGCTTATGGCCAGCTTTTTATTCACCACTGCCCCCCAAGCCCTTGTCAGCGGGGCTGGTCTCAATTGCTTTGTCCTTCAGCCTGTATTGATACGGGGGCTGCAGGTATCCAGGTCCAGGGGTGCCTGTGCTGCACCCACCACAAGCAACAAATACCCAGGCAATCCCTCAGCAGAGAGAAGCCCGTGAGGCCTCTAAGACTTGGGGAACATTTGTAGTGTTTCAAAATTTCCCAGGTTTACTCAAATAATGAAAGCAAAATAAATTTAGCAGCCACCAGAAAGCCCCTGCAGCCTCATGTAAGCTCACAGACGTGCTCTCAGGGTGTCAGTGCCCAGGCGAGACCAGCAAGGCTCGCTCCGGAGGCGCCACAGACACACAGCGTTGCACCCTGAGGTGGGAGCAATGGTGCAGCTGCTGTTCCTTCTTTCTTGCCAAACAAATCCTGCCCACGAAGCACTGTTCCAGCTCAGCAAGGAGCCCAAGGCACCCTGCCATCTGCCCTCACCTGTTGCCAGTGGCAGGGCAAACTCCCTACCTCCATACTCCAGCCCTTCTTTCTGCATCACACATTGCCTTGAGTAAACACCTTTTCTTGACCCCTCTGGTCCCAGCTCTCCAAGTTTTCTCTGTATAATAACTCTCGTCATTACCAGTACTTCTGGTGGTGCAGTCCCTGGTCACTGAGATACAGTCCACTGGATAACCTCACCTTGTGATCTCCCCCATCTTCCACTGCTCTTCTCCAAATCCTCATTCCTTTGAGGAAGGCCTGCTGTTATCCTGCCTTCTGAAACCTGCTCACTTGACTTCATGCTAAGACTGGCTGCACCGTGAGCCCATCTCAGCATCACTTTGTATTGTGACTGTCACAGTCCACGCTCTCGGCCACCATGGAAAGCAAAGAAAGGCAGCTTGCTGCCTCTTCTTCAGGAAGGAAAGGAAGAAGGAAGGGAGGGAGGGAGGCAGAGAGAAAGGAAGGATGGAAGGGCTGGGCCCTCAGAGAGGTCTGCAGACCCACCACTTATTTCAGAATCCAATTGGCAGGGCCTCTGACGCTTCATATCCATGATATTGCAGTAGCTCCCTGCTTCTATGCTCATTCCTGCCTAAATAAACAGATCAATGCCAGGAAAGTCTTTGCTGCTTTTACTTATTGGACTATGGTTTATTTCAAGAGCCTCTCCTACTTTCCTTCCTCTGCTCAGAGAATGGTACCATCAACCCAAAGAGACAGGCAGGACTGAACAGGAAAAAGTCAAAGCAAGAAGCCCAAGTAGCTCATTGGGAAGATGTCTTACAGAGTTAACAGAGGCTGCCATTACACAATGGGGAGAGGTTAGCATACAGCCTTGTAATCCAAAGGGAAGATTCCTGAAGAAGAGCACAGTAGCAAAAATAAGAAAACCAGTAGGATCTGCTAAAATAGATGAAACAAAGAGACAATACTTCCTCAGTTAGGATGCCACTGTCCCATCTCTTACCCTTGCCAGTGCTCACAGATTAGTCCAGTATTTATCTCCTTCTCTTTCCCTACCTCAGTGTGGTAGGAAAGGATTGAGACCTCTAAGAACACCATAGACAGTTTCAGTGCTACTGAAACTATCTGACCTCCTGGCTGTGCTCCAGATTGTCCTGACAAGACATGGACAGACAAAACGTGCAGAAGAGCTGAGAAAGCTTCAGCTCTGCAGCAGCGCCTTTGATGCCAAAGACCTCATGACTTCAATGGAGATGTATAGCAGCCCTAATTCTGAAGCATGCTCCAGTTAGGCCCCCTGCAAGCTTCAATCCCAGTCTATGACTGAGACCCCCACCTTTCCTACATCACTCCGTTTGTTACACCCTTCCCATTTGCTTCCATCTGTCAGCATGTGATTGTTCACCTGGAGGAAAGAATGGCAGTGGGCAATGAGCAGAGGCAGGAACTTATTCCCAGTCTGGCATTAGAAAAGTCCTTTCTACCACCTCATTTCATTTTCTCTGTCTGTGAAATGGGGACTCTGAATCAGCTTCATGCATCCTTGCAACACAGACACTTAATTCTTACAAAATGTCAAGCATTGTACAGCTGCCGAGTATCACTGCTGCAAACTCTGTAGTATCCTTATGAGACCACAGCAATAAGGCTGATTAGCAATTCATGATATGCACGTGTAAAGGATGCTACAAGTTTTTAATACACCAGAGAATAGGAAATAGGACCAATACAGACACAGACATTTATGAAGATTATTTTTGTTAAGGATCTGGAAATATGATGCTATAAGCTGCCAAACATGGATGCAGTCTAAGCTCACAATTTGAAGTGTTTCCAGGAAATGTATGTACTTAAAAAACTTCCACAAAAAACAAAACAAAAAAGCCCCAAAACAACAACAACAAAAAACTAACAACAACACCAACAAAAAAAAAAAAACAACCAAAAAAAAACCCCCATCCAAACAAAACTAATTAAGAACTCCATTTAATTAAAAAAAGAAAGGAAAAAAAATTGTATTTCCAAGCATGATAAAATGAATTTTGTTACACCCAAGCAAAAAAAGAAAGGAAGACACAGTCCAACTGTTATATGCCCAAACAAGCTTTCTTCTTGGGGGGGAAAAAAAAAATCATTCGTGATGTACACTGCTATCTAATCACAAAGCTGAAGCAACAGGGAGACAAAGGGGTGCTCTGACTGTCCAGAGGCCAACAGCAATGACAGCTGGGGCACAAGGGCCACATCAGCTATAAGAAAGATTTACAGTGAAGTTGCAATATCAAGCAGGAACAAACTGGCAGCAGGGAAAATTGGTGGAAACATGGACATTACCTGCCCTGTTCTGTGCATTTCAGCCCTCCAACACTTCCATGACCGGCCTGGCTAAATCATTACTGCAACTGCAGACCCCACCTGGGGAGCCTCAGCACTGAGTAAGAACAAAGCCTACTTGTGCACAACCAAGGGCCGTGGTGTATTGGAATACACGGCGATAAATGGAGATTGACGTCACCACTGTATCAGTATTACTGTGCTGACAGAAGGATGTGGTGAGAGGAGGTGATGAATTCAGGTCCAAACACCCACACAACATTTATTACTGTACTGCTCTGCTCTCTTACATGAGAAAAGGGTGGGAGAGCTGATAAAAACATCACAAGCCTCATATCTAAAAGGTCATAGTGAGGCTGGTGGACTTGTGCAGTGAGGAGGCATCAGCGTGAAGGTATTAAAGGGCTAAGCCAAACTGCATAGTACAGCATGTGCCACATTGGAGACAGTCAAGCACCACTGCCTTCAGCTTCCATCCATTCCCCAAATGGTCCCAGGATCAGGGCAACTCAGACCATAGACAGGGAGGTTGTCTGGCTCCTACACAGGTGAGGGGCTCATGCCTGTAACTTGTGTCTGGGGCAGGTCTCTTTAGATTGCAAGGTTGACACTGAGGGAGGGTCCGTCAACTCACCTAATCCTACCTTTAAAGGGGCTACAAGGAGCCCATGCACACTCACTGTATCCTTGGACAAGAGGGAAATGAGCAGCACTGTGGAGGGATTTGGCACACAAGCACAGTGGGGAGGTCAGAGGGTAAAGAACAAGGAGCTGTAATAACCCAAGAAGACTGCAGCAGTGAAGCTGCCACAAAGCAGCAGGGCGCAGGATGAGGAAGTTCCGTATTCAGCCCTCTATGCCTCCGACTCACCCTGTGAAAAACAGATGGTTTGGAATGTTCAGGCCAGGGCAGGTGGCTCTTGACCATGCTTGCCAGGTAGTTGCTGGTAACTGAGCTGGTTGTACACTGTTAGAACATGCATGGAGACGGTCACATGACTTAGTCCAGAAGCTACTCCTCATGGTGTTTGGAGCAGCCTCTGTGAAAGACCAGCTCTCCCTTCCACATGCTTTGTGGATCACTTACAGGCACAATGTCAGGCCCAAAAGAAAAGACTTGTCTCAGCTGATGGTGCCTGTGGGTTGTGGAGATTGTCACCACTCTTGGGTGCAGTGTGGGACAGTACAGGGTCAGTTTGGCTGAGCAGCTAAGTTAGAAATTTCCCAGGCTCTTAGTAATACCTTTCTGTATGGAGGATAGCACACCAGGACAGTGGTGTGGCTTTTGCCCCCTGATTACACAGGGCTCTCCAAGGTGTGCCAATACTGTTATTTGTGCAGAGGAAGGAGGGAAAGGGCAGCATGTGCGATCAGTCCAAAGAGTGATAGTCTGGCAGGCACTTGCCACACTACTTTTAAACCATGCAATAATATGCATTTGATATTACAGAGCTAATTTTTAAAACAAGAACATGGTAGCACTGTAAGACCAATGGCTTTATAAATTTAAACATATTGTACCAAAAGGCCTGTTTTCCTCAAATGTAACTCATAAAAAGTGTAATTTCAGCCCAGCCTACAGCAGCAATATTCACCAAGAAGCAGGCATGAAGGGCACACAAGGGAAAGCCTGGTGGATTCTGCTATTCATGACCCAAAACCATTTTGCTGTCACTGGAAGAAGCTCAACATCTGTATGTATTTATCAGCAAGAATAGACATCAAAAAAACAACAATCAGAATTGACAATTCCTTTCTCTAGGAGATAAAACTAGTCACGCTTGGAGTTATCAGGTTCATGATTTGGAGAAAAGGAGAAAAAACTTCACAGAAACAGTACTACCTCTGTACTTTCTTCCTGTCATAACAGAGTTAAACCAATATCCCCAGCAGCATCAAAGACACAGACCTGGCATACTTTAAGGTCAAAGGCACCATTACTGGCTGGTGACATTTAGGAGGCAGATAATCATACATTACGATAAGTAAAAAATGGCAGGAGAACAGCTGAGACATTAGTAACAGTGTTCTGCTGGAAGGGAAAGCAATAGAAGAAACCACCACAAAGCTCAGGAAACAGGTTAAAATATGAATGAGCCAGGCAGAAAGCGGAGGTGTTAGTCAGCAAAGCAGCAGGTTGAAAAACACTGATGGTAGCTGCGAACTAACACAGGATGCTGCAGGGGAGGGAGGGAGGGAGGAAGGAGTGCATTGTTTTCAGTCTGGGGAATGCTGAGTGTCACCTGCAAAGACCCCAGCATCCTGCCCTCCTGCCTTTGCCAGTTATCTGTAGCCACCAACACTGGGCTCAGCCTCTTGTTTTCCCCAGTATCCATCAAGTCGGAACTCATACTGCACGAACACTGTAGTAAGAGGACATCACTTTGGCTCCTGCCAGAGGAAAAGGGCTTACCTTCACAGAGCCGTGACTATGTATGTCTTGCTCACATGGAGGAGATTGCACAGAGGCTCGTATCTTCTCTTAGGAAATCACCAGACACATGCTGGTAAAGAGAAACAGGAATGACTGTGCTAGTGAACTCACCCTGACCATCTGGAACAGAAACTAACAGCTCTGCTCAGGCTCAAACCCAACATCCTCAGCTGCACCATGCAAAGCATGCCCAGAGCATCTCTGCACGAGGTCAGCAAGACTATCACGCATTCCCATAGTGCTCACCTGAGTTGGCAGTACTGGCAGAACTCCCTGCTCCTTTCATGGAGGTTGTCCCTTAGAGGCAACATGTATCAGCTTGTCCTCAGATCTCTGCAAGTGAGGATGCACCAAGACCAGAACTCTACTGCTGGCAGACAGCTATTTATGGCAAGAGCCTCATCTGCATCTCATGGAGCTTTGTTTGACCACAGCTGTCAAAAATCACCATGTCCCACCCATCCCGCCTGGCTGCAGCTCTTCCACACCTGGGGCTGGGTGCAGCAATGGAGTGTGCCTTAGGCAGCTTCGGGCAGCTGTCATAGGGTGAAAAACACACCAGCCGTCTGCAACCTCTGGCTGTGGCAGCATGTGCCAAGCAAAGCAAAGGGCTCACACAGCAAGCTGCATCTGTAAACCACAGAACATGCAGTCCTAACACATTTAGTGACTACTCATGTCACTGGCAGCAATGTACTGTGTCTTTAGGAGAAAAGGCAGGAAGGGAGTGGCTTCTCAGAAAAGCCACCCTTGTAGCCCCCCTCCACTATAAAATTTTGCTACATAAACCCAATATAGGAGCACAGCTGGAGGTTTTTAAGTTGTAAGAACAGCAAAAGCAGCTTGACCAGAATTGGGAAGAATTCCTAATACTTCTGAAAAGAGTGTCTGTTGCAGGGGCCCAGCAAACCTCAGAACGAGGCCATAAAATAGGCAGCACATGCCAAACTGTGTATTCTAATTCCTGCTGGAGTGGAGGAAACAAGGCATTTCATGGCTTCATCCCTCCCCCGCCCCTTGTTGTGGAGGAGCATCTATGTGTTTCTGAAGCACCTCCGCCAGGCAGTGGAGGGGGAAGACCACCCAGCAGTGAACTGCCCTGCAGAACCTTCAAGCCCAGGGCCTGCCAGACATGCACACTGGTCAGCACTTGCAGCACAGTACAAGCCAGCTCCTCCAGACCTCAGACGGCTACTTACCACAGGCACTGGCTCTATGGCCAATGCACACCTCGTTCTCATAGAAACTCTCTAGGGCATCAAGACAAGAACTGGGGACTGGTTATAAGTCTGACCCAGGCATGGAAATTCTACCCCCAGAATGCAGTCCAGTGCTTTCTCACCTCATTATAATTCTTGTTGCTGTGTGGGTGGCTCACTGCAAGTGAAACCAGCAGTAGCTGAGCTGGGGAGAAGCAGTCAACCTCAAACTTTTCAGCTTATAGCAAATTTCCCCATTTCTAAGAGCTGGGGAAACAGCAGCAAGTAGGAAAATCCCAGTGCTACGTGTTAGTCACCAACTTGGTAGCCTTCAATGAGAGGACAAACACCACACTGCTATGAATGCCCTGCTCTTTATAATTGGGTAGAGACAGGATGAAGGAAATGGCTGATCCATCACTAAACTGGGACAGGAGCTCCTTAGGACGCCTGCCATGCTCCAAGGACTGGGGCAGGTCTAGCACAATAATCCCTCTACCAAAGACAGGCTGTGGCTCGCAGGCTGTACTGTGACAACACTTGCCATGACAATTGCTTCTCTGCATTCAGAATATAGAATCTTAAGTCTCATGCACAGATGGTCAGTTTTATAGAGAGCATTCTGCCTAAGAGCAAAAAAAGAAGAAAACAGCTGCTCCTCCCCTCATGCAGCTAAATGTGCCACAGCAGCCAGTTTCCCATTCTGTTCAACTAGAGCTGCTGCCAGTTTTTCTTCTTTTACATCTTGCAGTCTTACTGAAGGGGCGGTATGGACATTTCAATGTTATAGAAAGCCACAGAAGGGGCAGGTTGCAAGCAGGACAGCAAAATGGACAAATAGAGCAAAGCACCTTTGGCCAGAGTTCAGCAGAGATGTAAAGTTCCTCTCAACAAGCTTGTCACAAGGAATGAAAACACTCAGGATTTAGCAATCCGGCAGTGCTGCTGATAGCTATTTTTAGGTACTCTGGGAAAACAGGCCGAGGTATGACAATTCATTAAGCTTTAACTTTAGTTGTGTTAATGAAGTATCTGGAAAGTGCCCTCTTCCTCACTTCTGTGTTTTTCCTTTGCTTTGGAGCAATCTGCTTAGAGAGACAACAATTCTGCAGTTGAAAACCAGACAAGTTCACTGGTGTCCCTCTCTTTTTACCAGAAAGTTCCTGCTGAGATGTTGCTTGGCTTCTGACCTTGTGACTGTGGTGCAGTAGGAGAGGACTTGAGGGCTGTGGCCGTGACTGCAAGGTCTCAGTCACAGAAGCATGGTGAAAAAAATTAAAATTCTGAGTAATGCGAGATCATGCTACATCATCACGTGGGAGCCTGGGGCAGACCTTGTACTCAGCAATCTGCAGAGGTGGGAAATGATCTGTGTGTTTGTGTGCATGCATGGGCATACGTGCCTGGGCACTGGACAGGCATAGTCCTCCCAACAATGAATAAAAATTACCTATTTTTTGTAAAAGCAACTGCATACAAAATAACACATTTTGGAAGCACCTCTGTCAGGGCTAGAACACAAACTGCATGAATCATGCTCCCTAAGAGGTTTTCTACAGAAAAGACATGTTTAGGAGAAAAACAAACTGTTCTCTCAGCCTCTCTTCATTAAGGAGTTTTGTCATATAATTCCATGGTCAGAGGTAAACCTTAGGGAACAGGGTTTTGGGATTTATAACCCCTTCATTTAGCTCTCTAACCCTTTGTTCCTTTGGTCCTACCACTACAACACTTAAAAGAACTGGTTTTCTGATATAAAGTTTGTAGCTTGTGGTGGGTGAACACTTGGACATCCTTGCACTCTGCCTCAACAATGTAGGGTCACAAAGCAAGATGCAGTGGCAAGTTATTTAAAAAGCTGACCCCTCCTTCACCTGAAATTAACTTGTCCCTACCCCCTAAGAACCTTACTCCACATCCTCAAGCTCCTGCTCCGTACTATTATCACCCTTGTTGTGTGGTTATTGTTAGTTTTCTACGGCCAATGACAAACCTTATGACTGATGGGAATTTGCCAACAGCTGATCCTTACAGGTGTGTATTTTCAAGGAGCCAACTCTGTTCAGAAGAGAAATGAAAACAAGCCAAGCCTGTGGCATTTCTGCAATGGAAAAAGAGTGTATCTGAACTAGTCTCTCCTGAACTGTGAATACACCAGCGTTCTTTCTCAGGAACCTATTTCACTCATGGTGAGTCAGGTTGCTAGTATTTGGTAGGCAGCCAGGTGAGGAAGATGTAGAGGTGGAGTGATTGTGAGCAAGTATTAAATGGCACTATAACTAGGCTAAAACTTGGCACAAGCCTTCACTTGTACGGCAATCTTTCAAAACAAACTGAAAACCACTGAAAACACACTTACTGTGATCAGTAATTCTCTGTCCTGGCAGGAGCCCTCCACTAGCAGAAAGGACATGCCTGGAGGGTGCCAAAGCTCCTCTCTTGGGAGGGCGAGCTGCCTCTCTCTGTATGAGCATGCAGGCACAGGTTGGTCTCCAGGTGGTGACCTCAGTCCAGACCCCTCACTGCCAGCTCAAAGTCACAACTCTCACTCAACTGCCCAAGGGGCAGATCACCAGCTTGGGCTAGAAATCTGTCATTTGAAACCCACCTTGGTTTCATAGCCTGGTAATAGCTATGGATGGCAAAAGTGGCAGGGATAGAGGATGGAACATGGAACTCAGCTCACACTACAGCCAGGCACCAGGCCTGTTGCGGGGAGAGAGTGAGCCAGACAGCTGCCCCCCTCAGCCCCGCTGTCTGTCTCCAGTTCTGGGTTATACAAAGACATAGGAACAGGGATCCCCCCCTCTCTGAGAGTTAGTTCCACTTCACCAGAGAAACACTGAAGGGAGAGAAAGGGAAGAATAACCCCATGCAGCAAGCCATCTTATGGAACTGTGCAGACTGGAGGGCATAGCTATGTCGAAGAAAAAAGCCAGGGAAAGGCAGAATGGAGCTGGGGCTCAGCAGAGAAGCAAGTGCTGCAGCAAAGTTTTCCAGTTGTGGCCTGAGCAGACCTCTCCAGCCAAGCACAAGCCTTCAAGGAGGATTTCACAAAGAGCGCAAGAGAGCAAGCACAGGAGTAGAAGGGAAAGAAAGCACCACTGGTGTCCCTACATGGATACCTCTACAACTTCACTAACTTGGAATAGAGATTTGCAGTACCAGTTGCTGTGCTTAGCATTATGGTTTCCTTCCTTATGAATACAAATAAGAGTTTTCTAAATGAGAATAAATGTATGCATTTCAATAGAAAACCTTAATGGTTCTTAACTGTTTTATGCCACTGCCAACATACTAGGGTGGAATTTACCATATCAAAATATATAATGATGCTGTAGAGAAGTTGTCAGTAAAACTCCTTGAATAATTATCCAACAAGAAGTACATACTGCCTTTAAGGTGCAGGCTACATTCCATTCTGACTGGATAAGAACAAGAAGCAAAAAAAAATATTCCACAAAGGTAGAGTGTCGGACCACACACTGGAAAATCTTTTTGGGAAGAAACACTGCTTAGAAATGTCTGATTCTTTTTACAGCTGCAGAAGTAACTCTGCTTGTTTCTACAAGATAAGAAACGAATCACCAATAATAGCACTGTGTAAGTGCAAATGATGGTAATCTTTATTTCAGGTCTTGATTGAGCAGCTATAGAAACATATACCCCATGCCAGGGCTAAGCACACAGGACAACATCCCCCACCCTAAAAGAAGTAAGTAATGAAAGCTGTGTGATAAGTCAATCACCTCCCCTTTGGACCTGCACCTGTGTCCCACTTTCAGGTGTATCAGCATGTTCCACATGACCTTTGTGTGCTTCCCAAGCAACACACAGCCAGGGAGATAGCCAAAGGAGCTATACTAAGAACTCCCGCTTCCTGCAGCTGCTGCTCCCTTTTAGAGATTGCTCACAGCTGGAGACACCAGCTCTGACTTTGTCCCTGTAGAGCTGTGGCTGCCACTGCTGCGTGCTAACCCCAACTGTCCCCAGGGGTCTGCATCATGTCCCGGCTGCCAGTCCCAGGCAGGCATGAGTGCTACAACCCACTGAACATTGGGTGACCTATAGCAGCCCTCACTTCAGTCAAGACTGAAATAACAAGCAACAATTCAACTTGCCATACAGTTTATTTCCAAAGACTAGTCCAGTCTTGGCAAATGTGGCTAGGCTACCTCCATATAGCAGTTGTCCTCTTGGGCGAGGGTTTGCACAAGTTTCATTTTTTTCTCATTCTTCTGCTGTTTTCCCTTAACAGTTCTCTTGGTCTTTTTTTAACTGCAAGTGCCAGTCTGGAGTTCTCACTGTGAATGGTGTGAGAATGAGAAGGATAGGAGTTAGTCACAAGATGACAAGGTAACACCTTGTCTGAGACGTGGAGCTCCAGGGGCTCTGCAGTTTTTCTGTCTAAGTTTAGCCCAATACTGCCCAGTGATGCTGGTAAGCTGGCTGCTGAGCCACAACTTCTCCCTTCTGCATGCTTCAGCACCTCTTCACTTCCCCCTGCATCTCCAAGTTCCCTCAAATGGTTGTGTGAGTGGCAGTGGAAGTCAGTATTTAATCTGTTACCACCACCCTCTTGCATTACTTTACCAGTAGGGTTAAAGCTTTTCCATTCTGTCCCCTTTGTAGCTCTTTCTCTGCTGTTTAAATCTTGACATTTCATCTCTACCAAATGCAACAGCTGTTCATCTCTGCTGGTATTTTCATCATTGCTATCACCAGACAGCTCATTAGCGCTGTTGATCCAAGGGCTCCCATCAGTAGTCTGTGTGTCATTCTCACTAGATGCTAAACCTGGGAAAAGGCTGCAGTCAGAACCCTGAACAGTCGAAGACATGTAGTCCTTTATCCTTGGGTCAGGTTCATAGATTGCAGTATCTGGAGGTGCTTCACTCAGGTTGTTGCACAGACTAATGAAGGATTCATACAGTGATGTAGAGATAACCTCATTGTCACTGTCACAGTATAGACCATGACATTTACCTGCACTACCAAAAGGCTGATAACCAGATGGCCAAGGTGCAATGGGGCAAGAAATTATATTGGCTTTCCTTTGAACATTTTGGTATGTTACTTGCTTACGTATTTCTTCCTCTGATAGAAATGCTGAAGCACCTTCATTTGCATGTGTGGAGAAAGACAGAAAATCAGTATGTTCTGAACAGGTGTTTGGAAAATCAAGCTCAGTGTTGGGAGATCTGTAGTTGTTATAACATGTCTGATTGCTAGCAGGCTGAGCACTTTGATCTCTGCAGCTGCATTCAGGCGTCTCTGACAACTGTCTCAAAGATGGTGAGGAACACACACTTTCAAAGCATGGAGTCAGGCTACTGTTAGCCATCGACTGAGACACGAGGGCATTGAAGCTCTTGTATGCAGAGCTGCTTGGTTCCTTGCATGCAGACACAAGCATATTAAAGCTCCTGTAGGCAGAGCCACAGGGCTCCAGGGACGGACACAAAAGGGTGTCACAGCTCTTGTAGCCAGAACCACACAACCCCATGGACGCAGACACAAGGGTATCAAAACTCTTGTCTGCAGGGCTGTTTATTCTGTCTGTTTTGGTCCCAAACGACGATTTTTTTGTAGATTCCTGGATCAGGATACAAGAGTCAAGCTCACTTTCAGAACTACACAGAAAAAGGCTTTGATGAACCATTTGTTGAAGACCTCTTGCATCCAGAGTAGCAGAATTTATGCTGGAGCTCCGATAGCCAGATTCAAAGGATTCTTCTGATAGTTCTGACTCTTTGCTGGCTGTACTAAAATTGTAGTCATCTTGAGAGGCTTTGGTGAAAAGGGGAGCTGTATGAGAAGTATCACATGGGTGCTGACTCTGAGCTGCACTTTCTTTTGGATTTTGCTGTGATGGATTTTCTGACCCAACATTCTCTAAGGTTTTCCTCTCAGCTGTGGGGATGTTTGGGCCTTTATTGTCTTGCATGTTATTTTCATCTGCCAGGAGTGCATCAAACATGTTAGCTAGTAACTCATTGTGTTCAGGGTGCTCTCTGAAAGTAGTGATGCTGCTCTCACAACACTCAAACATGGTGATCTGGTTGCCAGTTTCTTCTTGGCTCTCAGTTTCACTGTCTGTTAAACATACACAGATTTCTATAGACTCTTCAACTGGTATTGTATCAGGGGTTAAAACTGCACTGCTGCCTTTTGGCAACCACTCTCCAGACTTGCTGTGGCAACTGCAAGATTTCTCAACATTTCTGATGTTATCTTTTCCCTTGAAGTTTCGGCTTGTCAAACTTTGAGCCAGACAGTTCTTGCAACTTCTGTTTTTGGAAGTCAAAAGGAAAGGACAGTTAATGTTTGTGTTACAGGAAACAATTTTATGCTGTAAAGCAGAGGGATTTTATTTTAATCTCACTTACATTTGTTGTTCCATATGACTCTGCTTTAAGTCATGGAAGGGGAACTTAATTTCATCAAAGTAGCACAAAACTGAAAACTAATAAAGATACAAGTGAGATTTAGGACACAGGAATTGTATTTAGTATCCTTTGCACTAGACAGACAATAGAATTTATTACATATTCTACTTCTGATGATCAGGAATAGGTATTTTTTGCAAAGCTTTTAAATTACCTTGACATTTTTTACAACCAAATGGCTCTTTGCTGGATCTGGGATTTGATCCCACCATTCTTTCTTCACTCTGCAAGGGAAAAATGAAAATTATTTGTTTTGACCGCACTTTGGCTTAATCGGTGTACATTTCTCTCTTCTGTTTTCCTTTCCCTCTTAGGCATCTGCATTGCAGCAACAGAAAGTGTTCATTCTGTGCATCTCCTGCTTTTCATTAAACCAGTGCAAAGATGTTTATGTTTGGTATGTGACTGCTCTGCACAACGACAGTCGCCTGTTCTTCTAATCATGTTTAAAATGACGTGTGAAACAGACAGGATCTCACTTTCACATTACCATTTAAAAAAATTTAAAATTTAGCCATCATTACTTGAACTCCAGCAAAGACCAGGGTCCAAAACTGACAACCCCCTACTATAACAAGCCTATTCTAGTAAGATTAATAAAGACTATTCAGAAAATGACAGAGTGCAACTGACTTGTGTTTATAAAATCTCTGCTCGCAGACGGCTAGATAAAGGTGCTGAGAAAAACTCAAAATATTAGATTTCTGTGCCACCAGACATTCCGCTAATCAACAGCAATACTAATATCCGTATAAACTGTTACTCTAAAAACTCTGTAAGAAGCAGGATACCTACTTGGTAAAACAGAAGTAACAAATGACGGATCCTGCCATGATCAGTATGCAGGATGTGGGCACAGCCATCTGCAGAATGTCTTCAGCCTTCACCTGGTAATCTGTTAAACAAGCAAATATTTACATGTGAATGTGCATCTAAATGCAAGAACTGGCGATACCAAATTCATTGCTGCTCTTCTGCAACTTAAAAAAATGCTCTTCTAGAGGATGTAAAATAAAGCCTCCAGCACATAAACAACAAACCCCCACAGCTGCCAGTAGTGATGGTGTGTGGTGTGTCAGAGACCATCTGACGCAGGTACTGTGGTCAGCTACTGCGTGTGTCAGGAGCTGGGAGAGCCAATGTGTACTGAGAGGCCACTGTCAGCCCTCAGGGACAAAGTCTATCATGCAGTGCCTAAAATGGCATTATCATTGTCACTGTAGTGCAGCTTTGTTTCTTGTTCTCTCTGTTGCTCTTCAGGGGTTTTTATAAACCCTCAGACCTCTGATGGTTAAAATATTGCCTAATTTGCAGCCTATATATATATTTTTTGTTCATTTATACCCACTTGCTCTCACATCAATGTTGCTGTTTAGTTCAAATACCTCTTCTACTCCCCCGGTGTCTACTTCGTGAAATATTTATAGAGAATAAACACATCCCTTTCAGCCTTTTTTTCACAAGGCTAAACAATCCAACCTCCCTTGATCTTCTCTTCCTTAGTTTCCCAAGGAGTTGCCTATGTTTAGTGTCTTTGGAAGCCTTTACAGATGTATTCACGTTACATTCAAAATGATGAAGATGACGAGTCCGTAACTCTCCTCCAAGAGAGCAGCAGAGTATGTAAGACTATACCATCCTTTTACCAAGCTGCTATTTCTGACACTATTACCATAGTGAAATTCAACTTCTTCACTCCATTCACTCCAGTAGGCTGGGTAGTCCGTGTAGTTACACCTGAGACTTGCAACGTAATCATAGCCTCTCTTCAAGGAGCTTGCAGTAATCTCAAAGCTTTTTGCATGGTAGTTAATTG
Organism: Eulacestoma nigropectus; assembly: GCA_013397775.1. Classification (NCBI taxonomy): domain Eukaryota; kingdom Metazoa; phylum Chordata; class Aves; order Passeriformes; genus Eulacestoma; species Eulacestoma nigropectus. The sequence continues at coordinate 500,956 of VZTE01002833.1, read as the reverse complement.
CTTTTACAGAAATCTGAAAAGAAAGTGAGAAAGTTCACTTTGATTTCTTTATAAGGTGAAGGGTTAGTGACAGCAACTAAATATCAATAGTGTTATGTGTTTCAGTGACCTTTCACAAATGAACAAATGAATGTGTATGATATTGCAGTTCATGTCATCAGCGGGTGGTATTTGTTACATGCCACCATGCATGTTCTTCCTCTACCAGAAGAAGCCCAGCCCAGAAATGCTGGATTATTCAGAAAGGTGTTTGAAGTGCCTCACCTGCCTCACAGAGCCACCAACCTCCAGCTTCCTGATGTCTAAGGAGCAAATGAAGTTCAGGGAACAGAAGCATTGTATTTTCAGTCTCTGCCCTGTCTACTGCAAGCAGCAGACTATTTTGGGGCGGCAGTCAGAAGAGTTTCAACCCTCTGACATCCAGCTGATCCATCTTGGGGGCAAAGTGAACTGCGGCAAGTGTGTGATCAGGAACGCTGTGGGACTTGCTCTTGCTGGCCCCTACACTATTATTCATGAAGTGACTTTTTAGAGGACTTTTTAAACCTGAAAGCTCCGGAGACAGAAAATGAAGAGACTGGGTGTCTCTTACCTCTGTTGGGTGCTGCTTCCTCCAGTATTTCACTTCATAGATGACTGGCTGTCCAGAGAGCAAGGATGGAGGAGAGTAGCTTTCCTCCCAACTCAGATTGAAGTTACCATTTTCAGCTTTCTCAATGGCAAGATTTTTGGGGGCCCTTGGCTTAACTGTATGTTAAAAAATACAGAACAGGGTAATGGGAGAGCACTGATAGAGAGAAGCAGAGAGAGCAGCATTCACCACAGATATGAGAATATCATCCCAGTCAATGCTCTTAGCCCTTTTCACTATGCTGTAGCACAAGGATAGAGGCCAAACCAGAGCAACTTCAGGGTATTTATTAACAAGCACTGATTCTTCAAGCTGGCTGAACAAGCTGCAAGCACGGCCTTTTGGTGCACTGAATGCAGCCTTCAGCCTGGAGAAACGGGAACAACCTGCACCCTTGACAGTAGCAGCTGTGTGGCAGGGTGGGCACAGAGCTCCAACGTCGCAGCCAAGCTGTCCTGGCTCACTGTCTCTTGGAAATCGATGTGGGCTTCTGCTTATCTGGCAGATAAGCAGCAGCATCAATCAAGTATTCTGAAGAGAACCAGCTCCTCAGCCTGCCTAAGGTATTCAGATGGTTTCTCTGAGTGTTTAAAGTGACAGGCATTACCAACAAGCATACTGTTCTGACCAAACTGGGGGCCTAGGCAGAGACATGAACTGTGTCTACACTCTGTCCTATTTAGGAGCAGTATCTTTAACTTTTTATCACTGGCTGTTAAAATCCAACAGCAATTACTGTAAAAAACCTTCTGCTCATGTAGCATGATTCAACTAGCATGAAAAATCAGAGTATGACAGAGACAGGAATGGGCAGAATTTCAGTAGGGATAGCCTAGTTTCTTTCTAGAAACTGAAAGCAGCATGATTCCTCCTCATCCTGTAAACCACAAGTAAAATGCACTAAAGATAATCTAAGCCCCCAAACTGCTGGCTCACAGCTGACAGGGTACAGCTAGAGGAAGAATCACTCTCTGCTTTCCTCATTATATTCATTCCTTAAGAATCTAATCCAAAATCAGATTGCTAAGACAAATTGATTTTGCATTTAAACTACCACAACACTTTCCACCTCTGATAAGCAAAAACTGTTCTGGTGACATGAATGAGAAGTTAGCTAGGACTGCAAAGCCTGAAACTAGATGTGCCAGTGACAACATAAACAAGTTCTTACCAACAAGGGCTGGTGTAACACTGTAATTCCACATATCAGTCCCATTGAATTGTAGGGCTAGAATATATGTGAGGCCTGATACAAAATAATTTGGATATATTGTGCAAGTGCACCTAAAACTGTCGTTTTCATTCTCAGGAACACACATGTTTCTGAAAAACAGGCACAAAATTATGGAATGTTTAAGAGAATGAGACACACTATTCCTTGAAAAGGTGAAATCAAGTTTTCCAACATATAGAACTAATCAAAGCTGAGACAAGTCAGTTCCCAGAAATGTTTCCAAAACAAAACTGCGATCCCCGAACAACCCACCCTCCCTAGACATCCCCTGGATATCTGTATCGCACAAATGAAAAACCTGACAGAAAGGCTGAGGACTGATCCCAAATACCACCCTTTGTCACACTTCAGCCTTTAAAGGAACATACTAACAGCTTGTTAGTATAGGAACAGACTTATTGCAGTGTATGAGCAAAGGTATTTGAATGTCAGTGTGGTGAAATCATACAGAGAGGAACAGGAGAACCCAGACGCATCTTCTTCTGTAAGAGATGATGACTGGCCCTGCTCAGAACAGGAACAGTCTGTGCCTGAACATGGAGTTAGACTGTATGCAGAGACAATCACCTGCGCTACAGTGGAGAGTATCTTTCACGCAGGCTACAGACCGGTGAATCACGTAAGATGAAGAAGGTAACATTTTGCACTAACTTAAGGTTTTGTAGACTTCTAAGAGCCCTACCACTCCTTACCAGTAGGACTTGATCCCTCCTCTGTACTAAGAGTGCAGAAAGTTCTACAGAAGAGTAAGACCACCGAACAGAGAGTGCTGTTAATTGCAGAAACCCATTTTACTTAAAAGGAAATAATACATTTTACTTTAAGAGGAATAATCTGAACTACATTTTGTCCCAGACACTCACAGTAGAGGAGGGAATTAAAGCCAATAGTGGCTACAGGATATATGAAGCTCTAACAATGGCAGCGTAACATCTTATTAAACACTTACGACACAGAAGAAGTTTCCTTGCTGTAGCAGAGCAGGAATTCTTTGGAGCAATTAGTTTGTGCAGGCACCGTCCAGTGACAAACCAGCTCTTTGTCATAGTCAGTGAAGCATGCAAATTCTTGTATGTGTCCTGCAGTCATAACTAGAGAAAAGCAGCATACAATGAGAAGCAAGGGAATCAGAAGACCATACTGGACTAAGCAGAAACATTAACTTTTCCATCTAAACAGAGCTGCCACGCCCCTACAAATTAAGTGAAAACATTGTTATTTTTTGTGTCTGGCTAAATGTAAAGAGTGGCACTCAGACTGTCTCCACTTTTCTGCAGACAATGTCTATGGTCTTGGAGAGGAAGAGTCTGCAGTAGTAATATTGAGATAGAAAGGCACATCTCAGCCAACACAGACTTCCAAGAACAGAAAATCCGATTCCAATAGCTCTATTTAAAACACATCAACATTAAATTACAAAACAGCATCATCCCACCTATTAAATACAAAAGGTTCAAAACCCAAAATGCAGATAATTAACAGTCAGACAAGGATCACCGCTTACAGTCATGACTCGTGCTTTACCTACACTGGTTCTAAGCTTCCCAAATGCACACCACCTGCCTTCCCAGAGCAGCTCCCCCATGCTTAGAAGATTGTCCTGCCACAGTCTTTCTTCTAGTATATACCTTTACTTCATTTCACTCAGTACTTCCTGTTCTGTCTTCTACTTGTCATTGTTATGAGAGCATTCAAGACCCAGGAGAGACTAAGAGTCACACAGAGCCAGGCATTGAGGAGGTACACGAAAGCCCAAAGTCTCTGCACTCCAATGTTCAAATTTATAACTATTTTCACTGGGAGTATTTAAGCAAAAAATAGAATATACTGGTAGAAATATCTTTGTTAGAACTGGCAGCGGATATAGAATACACAATCCTCAGTACCCTTCCAGCCTCACTTTCCTTTATTTCAATGTGCTCCACATGAGTGATACACAGAACAGAAGAGGAGAAGCTAGGTGACAGTAAGGTCATGCTGTTATTTGGACTAACAGTGTGCCAACCATGGTACTGGACCCTGGAATGTGATAATTTCTCGGCGAAGCAGTCAGAAATAGCTAATACTTTTATCATCCAAGACAATTATTTGCCTTTTCTGATGTTTGACTTCTCTTTCACAGGTAAATAATAACAGTATCTCCCTTTTCTTCCACAAGCTGTACAAATATAAATCCTTTTCTGCTTTACATGTCAATTTCCTGTGAAAAATTTAAAATAGCTTTGACTGGTTTTTTGAATCCTATTAATTAAGATTTTCTGAGAATTTCCAAAGGGATTCTGCTAGAAGGTTTTCTGTGGCAATTATACAAGACCAAATTTTGTGTACATGGCCCAGTGCATTACCAATTCTCCATGCTGGTCATTTACATTGCAAATTCAAGACTCAGTTGCCAACAATTCACATCCTGCAAGGTCATTGTCCTTCAGCCACTTCTGCTTCACAGGCTTATTCCTTCCACCAGGTACCTAAACTTCAGATTATTCCTCTCATGCTTTTTTTGCTGAAAGTACCTAATTTCATTTTATCTTCCCTACATTTCTGTTTTTCTGTAGTCCACTTGTGTTATTTATTATGATCCAACATCTGCATACTCTGCTACAGTACAGGATCTGCAAATGTAAAATGTGGTGGTCAGATACCTTTTAGAGGACATGATATATAGCACAATGGGATCTATAAAATTTGGATTCTAGGTTGTCTGGTATATTGACTGCTTATAAACCTAGAACTGACTGCAATTCATGGTTTCATTAGTGTTCAAATACTTAGAAAATGTTTTGGTTTAGTTACTAAGGCTACATATTTATCTTGTAGATAAGAACTACTGCTATTATGTTGTTTCTGGATGGCAGTACCATGTTAGGTTCCTTTTTTTCTGACCCAATCCTTTAAAATTCATCAAAAAAGCAGCAAGTCAAACTTCTGCAACACTTTAACAGTCACACTGCTTTTTATTTTACAATAATCATTATCCTGTTGATTTTGTTTATATTTGGTTGCCATTTGAAATTTTATTGCTAGTTTCCTTTTTTCCACTTTAAAATGTACTTTTAACAGAAGTACTATCAATTTAATGCCCTTAAAGATGAATGACATTATTTTTCAATGTGTTAATCATCTTACACTTTCAAGAATACTTCAATTAAACGAAGCTCCTCCTGCTGTGTTAAGCTATGATGACTAACATTTTTACTTTATCTTGCCATTCAGTGCCCTCATGTCTTTTCAGAACTCTAAATTATATTCTCTGCTCTTTTCCTGTCACCTTCTCGCTTTTCCATCTCTGGTACACCGTATTTTTTTTAAAAAGTTCAGGTATTTGAGAACTTCCTTTTGAAACCATATATAGTACAGGGTTTGTTTTGAGTTTGTGTAGTTAAAAAAGGGAACTGAAATACGGAATTTCTTTTTTAATCCTCAAAGAGTACATGATGCTGAAGAAACTTAAAACGCGTAGTTAACTAGGCAAACAAACTCAAAGAAAACACTATAAAATGAAACCTTGATAAAGATCATTTAGGGAAATGAAAAGGTGGGATTACCTAGATCGGACAACCCCCCCAATGTGCTCTCACAAACCTGGATCCTTCTCATTAATTCAAATTGCACTATTACATAGTACATAAAGACAGTAGCTAATAAACCTTCTTTTTTTAGAGACAGGGTATTTTAAATTGTCTTTTAACTATTTTGGTTTGCTTCATAAAACAAACCAAAATGAGACCTAAGAAACTATAGACTACTGTAGAACTAGTTAAAAAAAATACAGAAAGCAAAGCGTGAGATTAATTTTCCAGAAAATAAAAACGCATTATTGAAAACCATTACTATATATATCTCATTTGTATTTATAATCAAACATCATAAAAGTTGCAAGGAAAAAAACCCATGTTTATATTCAGCTTCTGCCAACTAAGCGTCATGAAATAACCCTTAAGGAACCAGCAGCACAGAACGGTGGCGATGGACACACTGGAGATCCTGTCCCTTGTCTGCCCCTGCGCAGATGCCAGTCAGAGCTGCAATGTCCTACAGACAGGGCCTGCGAAATCTGTTCTAATCTAGGCAACTACGTTTTCCAGCTCAGTCACTCCGCAGACTTTGGAGAGCACAAACTGACAGCAGCTCTGCAGGTGCGGTTCTGGGAGCACGGCTCCCTCATGGTCCCACCAGCAAGGCGCAGCAGCCAGGGAACATTGGGGCTTCCTGCAGAGCTGCCTGGGCTACGTTGAGACCTTGTTCAGAGTGAGGTTTCCAGTGCAAATCAGATAGTGGGGAAGGAGGAGATGGCTTTCCAAACCTGTTTCTCCTTTCCGCAAATTTCTAATTTTTCTTGCCCACATAGAAAAGGTCAATATAAAGAAAAAAACTCTAAGAATTTTTTCTAGTACAGGGATATTTCTGACATTTGAAGTTACAAATTTTATAGTAGTTAATTAGTGGTAACTGCGTTACCTAGTGGTTGTGGAAAAATGCTGTCAATAAAAACGTCAGTATAATAATTTAAAATATTGATGAACATACCTTCATTTGTTGTACATGAAAAGAAAAGGATCCACAGGGTAAATGGTGCAGCACTTGGGAGTCTTGCCATTATTGACACTGGTCAGGTTCAGTAGGAAAAACTGTGCTGCAATTCTGCCAACAGAAAACATAATAAGCATACATCTCTGTCTCAGTTAAGGTAAAGGTGTACTTTTTCCTACCACTCTGATAGATGTTAGAATTCAGATCCCCTGCTGTACCTGTTTCCCACCTCTGCACCCTAAAATCAGCTCATGGAACAACGAGACATGTAGAAGAATAAGGAGAATACAAATGAGCTAGAAGACTTTTCTGCAAAATTTTAATTACAGAGGATACGGGACTGACATTGGCAGTGGACCTACCCTCTTCAGCTACTAGAAAAGGAAAGTTGCTAGTATGTGAGCAATTAAAAGGGTAAGCACTAGACCAAAATCAGTGACATTGTCACCAAAGCTCTATGATTCCACTCAGATAACTAAAAGAATTTAAGAATGAAGTGTCTGATCTACTGACTAAAATGTTTTCCCCAAGTCCTATCACCACTACTTTGACAATCTGAGTATCACTCTCTTAAAAAAAAAATTTAGCAAAGAACTCTGGGCATTGCTCCAACAGAATGCAGATTCATTAAAGCATTAAATAATTAGACATTGTAAAACACATACCTAATCATGATATAACCAGCACAACTTTGGAGAAGGAAAATAATGCAGCTTTTATGTCCCTAAGCATAGCAAAACTGTCTAGGTAAATCAAAAACAGATGAAATAATTCATTTCAGACTTAAAAATAGCAAGTGTCCCCAAGATTTTTTTACCAGTGTAGCTACTTAATGCCTAAGATATGGCTACCAGCTTTCATATCATTACAAATGGATGTGATGCATTTAAAATTCTGGTAAATTTGTAGGTGAAGTCATGCTAACTAATATGCTTTTGGCTTTGTATTCAGTATAAAGAGGGATAAAATTTGTTCAGCAGAACATTGTTAATACACAACCCTTTGGTCCCTTCCTCCCATGCTTTTGGAATTTTCTAACCTCCATGTCTGGACAGAGTGTTCTTGCTGCCTGCAAGCTTCAGATGTTCTGTTTACACCTGTAGAGCTCCCAGGTAGTACGCTAGTTTTTATTTCAAAGCCTCATGATTCTCTCAGTGAAGAGAGAAGAGAGAAGAGAGAAAGGATCTTCTTCAGCAGGTGAATGGTGTTGGGTGTTCTGCAGAAGCTTGGTCAGATTCTGAAGTAGAAAAGACCACTGAAAGGTATTTGTGGATGGCAGTTCAATACTCTCTGCCCCAAGCCAACCACAGCAGCAGAACCACATTTCACATGTCTAACAGAGGCGAGTCTGTCTGTCTGAAAATATCCATCTCAGAAATTAAGGGATAAGGACATTGTTAGTGAAAATAGAACATCAGAATGCAGACTCTTCTCTGACCTTCTCTGGGGCAGTTACTACTCATCTAGTAATAAAGGACAAACCTGAAAGACAAATTTCTCATAAGAGCTTGAGAAAACTATTACTCAAGAGCTGAGTTTTTCACAATCTGAGATGAAATGTGACTAAGTGCAGTAATACCTTTTTTTAAAAGAACACAAGCGTCTTTGCTGCTGCTCAGAAAAAAAGAGCCAACTGCTCCAGCATAAAAAAAAAATCCTTCATTTCCCTTTTTCCTGGAATTCTCAAGAGAGGAAGCATTTCCCTTCCACTGTTAGGTAATACTGCTGCATGACTGGAGTTCCAAGAAACTCTTAGAACTCTTAAAACTTTGGCAGAGAATCCTGAACCACGTAAGCATGTCCAAATGAGCAGACAGCAGACCAAAACCATCTTCTCATGGAAGAATGGATCTGCGCATGTGGATGAAAATGGAGTTAAGCCAGAGCTTTAATGAAACTGCAAAAGAAGAAAATTTTAAAACATCCACAGCTCTTCTGCCTGTTACCTTTTAAGTTTTTCATTATACTAGACAATGAAATACCAATCTTAAAAAGGTATGTAACACATACAATACTAAAATTTCAGCAAACCTAGTAACCCCGATATATTTGAGGAAACTAAATTGTAAAGACATAAGTGACTTCCCCAAAACTAGGAAAGAAATCTGTCGGGGTTAGAAGCAGATCTACATGGTTACTGGCACCAGCTACATGCCTTGATCACTTAACCTTTCTGTTTCTTGAAAAAAATATGATGTGATTAAAATGATTTCATCTACTTTCAAGAAAAACGGTACTAACTTTTGGTTTGGTCTTCTACGGAAATTAGGGTCACATTTCATTAACAGGTATAATCTGCAAAACTGTTACGCGCAAAGAGTAACTCCTGCCCAAACCAAGAGGTGAGATACCACACAACATTGCTTAGTGCACCGTTGCTGCAATTCTACAGCTGAACCATCACTCCCTGCTTAAGACTGGCTCTTTTTAAAACTGAGGCACATCTTGTCTTACTCTCTTGTTTAAGCGCTGGCTGTAAACGCTGAATGAAATGAGACAAGCAGTACATGGTAAAACCTAAGGTTCACCAACAGATTCTGTATCAAACCTTGAAAAGAAAATCCGTGAAGAGTGTAATGCCTTCTGATGAGAAACCGCTCCCTCTGAAGCCACGCTGAGCCCCTTTCCGGGCGCTCAGCACGAACCGCTCCGAAGCTCTGGGGGCCTCCGGGCATGTGAGGGGCGCAGCCCGAGCCCCGCGCTGGGCACGGCCGGGAACGGCTCCGGCCGGGAACACGGGCCCGGGACAGGCGGGGCTGATGCGCCCACCGCCCAGCACGTCCGGCGGGAACGACACTTCGGAGAATTATACCACTTCTGTTTAAAATATTGTAAAAGGAGCACCCGAGTTAAACAACCTCAAGGAAAGAGAAGCGCTTTTGCCCGCGGGCTCCAGCCAGAGACGCCGCACGGGACGGGCCCCGGGATCTCCGCCCGGCCAAACTCCGGAGGGAGCACGGACGTTCCGCCCTTCCCAGAACCGGCACGGAGGAAAACGCAGACCGCACAAACGGCGCGGCAAGCGCAAGAAACGAGAAGGAGCCGGTCCTGACGCCGGGACGAAGGGGCCGCCG
>VZTE01002833.1:477280-491010 GCA_013397775.1 Eulacestoma nigropectus | reverse complement strand
CAGCCAGAAGCGGGCAGGCGGTCGGTGCACTGGTCAGGGAATTTTCTGAGGTGCCTTTAGTTAGCCCAGGCGTTCTTCGAAATCTATAGAGGATTATTTTCTGTCCGAAGTCACTCGCTCTGATTGACTGTGTTCAAATTAGGCTGTATGGGGAGCAGGAGCTTTATCCAGCGTAGAATCACAGACGGTGTTGTGTTTGTCACCCAACACTGTTATTTTCGGGTTTGGGGGATGACAGTGTTGTAAATACCGTAGGAGAGGGTGACGGTTAATGGAACGTTATGTAACGGTTAGTGGGGCGTTGAGAGCTCTCTAACCACTGTTCGTAACAAGTCAAACCGGCCCAATCCAGTTTGCTCAGCAATATACTGTGCAGCTTCAATGAAAACGACACCGTACAGAGAAGATCCTTATCAAAGTTTAGAGGCCTAGTTTAAACCAAAGTTTAGACCACCGGGGTGCCTAAAGACCCTCCAAGAACACCGTCTAAGACTTAACTGTGCAGACACAAGCAACTTAATGTATCACTTTGAGCCAACTATGCACGTTAAGCAGGAGTCATTCCCCTGTGTATCCAGTGCTGCAATAAAGTATTGCTTGCTTCTTAATACTACATTGGTGTTAAGGAGTTTTATTCCCGATTTTGGATGACAACAGCACAATGCTTATGTTGTTCTTTTCTGTAGCTAAAACTAGTTGGACTTTATCTCGCACCCTTCCAGAACTTCAGAGCTGGTCACTGTCTGCATTCTGAGGATGACCTTAGGATCTGATTTTTTTGCCCTCATTCAGTGTAATAGAGTTTAACTGAAATCTTGTGTACACTTGGACTGTGTATTCTTAATTTGCATGACCATGTGCATTAATTAATTCCAGCTTAAACCTCCTGCAGCACTTCAAGCCTGGTGAAACACTGATGGCAGCTCAGATGACCAATGCTCATCGACGGTTCTTGCAGGTTCTGATGTCTAATGGGATAACAGAAGGATCACAGGCCAGGAAATTACACCAGCACTGCTGTGAAACTGATAAAGGTGTGTCTGTCTTTGGTGATGAAAGAATGGAGTTTTTTTCATGGTGCAGCATACAAACAATTTGATTTCTGAAGGGCATGCACCAGCTAAAAAAAGTTAAAAAACTGTAATGATATGTGTGTTCTTATTTCCTGAAAGATAAAATAACATACCAATGAGTAAACTAACTTCTAATCAGGCCAGATTCATATATCGTACTTTTTATTTTATCAGGGTTGTTGTTTATAGGTTATACATATAACTGATTTTAAAAAAATAATTCTTGATACTGGAAGTACTTCACTATAGTGAATGCTTTTAAGTAAATGCACTTCAATTATTTCTCTCAGGTGGTGTGGGAGAAGTGACTACTGCAGAAACATTTTGGTGAGGATGAGATGAGGTTTCCTGGTGAATTGCTGTGCTTTTCTCCTACCTCATCTGCACTGTATTGTCCATTCCAAGTCCTGGAAGCCATGCTCCTGCTAGGCTTAGGGGTGTTCCTGTGCCATGTCACCATGCTACCCACTCTGCAGGGACTCTTCTGATTTTCTGTGAATTTGTACCTACTTACCCATAGATGTAAGGTCAGAATGAAGTCGTCTATTTCTGTGTCTCTTGAGTCACGAACTGTAACTTGACTTACTTCTTAGATGCTAAAATGGTGAAGCGCAACTTTTGGTGTGCTCTAACCCCTGTTCATTTTTTATGGAGAGTTTTTATCCCTTTTTTCCCCACGTAAGATCTAATAGAACAGCCACTCATCTCACATAAAAATGTTAGAGCTGTTGTACAAAAGAGTATTCTGTTATCTTTCATCTTTTACCCTCTCTGAGATGTGTCACTAAAGCTCCCTGACTGCTGTGTGCAGTGTTTCCTGCTGAGAGAGACTAAGCAGGTGACAAAATTATACTTAAATATTGTTCTTGCTGTTTGTTGGCTTTGTTCACTAAAGGAATCTTGTATATCAAAATCAGGAACTCCTGGGCAGGAGCATCCTATGAGTGCTGTTTGGCACTGTGCTGTATAGTGCCGTGGGGTTTGGGAGTGGGACCTTGGCCCAATGCTGTTATGCGAGCGAGGGGCTCCTGTGACTGAGAACAGGATTAATTTAGTGATAACTGGTTGTATTTTTGAGACATGAATCATTTATCTAAAATTACGAGCGGTTACTTAGCTCTGGTTTTTAAACCATAGACTGATGAAGGCAATAGGAGTGTTGCCACAGAAAAAATCTTGTTTTGGATGGACGTGAGGGTTGTGCTGGTGCTGTGCAGGCAAGAGCCATCGCACGCACTTCCACAGAATGACTCCAAAGTCCATCTTAATTATGTCTATGAGAAAACTGCTGCTAGTATTTACTTGGTTTATAGAACATGACTCAAGATATTACTTGTGTTTCTACAACACTAGAATTTTAGGTTTTCTGATATGTAACTTGATCACTTATATGTCATTAATTTGTGAAAAAGAGCACACAGAAACAAGAAATCCCTTGCATGTAAAGGAATGCAAGTCAGTGTATTTTTCTGTTGTGCTTAATATTTTTTTTCCCAGTCATATTTTATTTTCAATTCAGCTTAGTTCAAGTCACTGTAATTACTGGATTTAGTGCCGTGGGTTCCCTGCAACAAGGCAGAATGTCTGGACTCGGTCAACTGATTTTAAAGGAGCTGAGCATCTCTTAAGGCCACGAGACAGCAGCACAAGGAAGTGATATGTCTGCTGAATAGAACAGTTTGAATTCCTGTTTGAATTCTGCCTCACAGTTTTAGCACTTTTACTTAGGAAAAAATGTTTCACATAAAAAGATCTGCCTGATGTGCAGTTGTTTGACTTTTCTCTGTATGTGGTTTTTCTCATTCATTTTCAGTTTACTACGCACATGATAAACTGGACGATTTCATCAGCACTATTAATAGCCACCTGCAGCCTTTGTTTATGCAGATCCGGAAAGGAATATCAGAAGACGATGGGAGAGCACATTATGCTGTAGTAAGTATCTGCTGTGCTGTGTTTGTGTGGGGCTGGCAGTTGCTGCAGGAGCTGCTGGGAGGATAAACTGCCACAGCCCAGGTGTGTGGGAATAGGACATGGCAGCAAGGACAATAGCAGTGTTGGGAGTTACTTAGCATAAACACTGCTTAAGTGCTTAAGTGAGATTCCTTTTCCACAGGAGGCTTTCTTGAGACAGATTTTTAAACTAGAAAACACAGAGAGCTGTCCAACATTAGTTTTCTTTTTCTCCCACTCAAAAATCAACCTAGCACAAAAGGGTTGCTGAGGAGTGGCCTATAAGAAGTTTTCCTGGATGATCTACAATGTACATGTCAGAGAAGGAACGTTATCTAGTAATTTCAAAAGACCATACAGGTCTTTTCAAAAGACCATACAGGAGGTATTATAACATTAGCTGCTGCTTTTAACCTTTCCTTTTGCCAGTTAAGTTGAGCTAATAGTTAATAGTAGTAGCATGTGCAATAAGAGTAGAAAACATGGGCAACTGTTTTTCACAGTGAAAAAAAAGGTGACGGATAACAGTTCCTGCTGCTGTCTAGCACTGGGCCTGGTGTGATGTGTCAGCTCTGCTGCAGCACTCTGTCAGTTCTGGGACCTTGGGTTGTTGAATGGCTTTGCCTGGGCAGAGGCAGCTGTGGAGAGTTTGTGGTTGGAAGATCAGGAGTTGCAAAGAAAGAACTTGAATAACATCGAGTGCCCCTCAAAGAACTAACATTTATGTTAATTGTAAGATGATACATTCTTTACCTCAGGGGGTCTTTTACAGTTTCTGGTATAAAACTACAACAGCACTTTTTATCAGTTTATTTTTTTGTAGGTGAATTTGGCAGAAACTGAAGTAACTAAAATGGCATCTGACTATACAGAAATTGAATTAGAATTGTTCAGAAAAACAGTAAGTATGTCAGTTATCACTTAGTAAATCATATTATTTGGGAAGGTGTCATCTTAAAATTAATGAAAATGGAAATGAATGGAGATGTGGTTGAGGAAGTAGTTGCCATTTTACTTAAGTTTATCTGAGATCAGATGGGTGGGGTGGGCAGGGATGAAAGTGTGTGCAAGTAATTGTTTGCTCTTGTAAGTCAGTTATGGGTAAGGCAAAATCAGCACCAGGGAAGGGCTCCTTGGGGTTAGGGACTCGACACGCCTGCTTTTAGTTACACAAACAACTGTCTTCAGGATTTTTCAGTCATGGTTGCTGAGTTTTTCACTGGCTTCAGTAGTTTAGTAATATCCAGTAGTTTTTAATGCTAGTAACATACAAAATGAATTTGCTGGTTTGAATATAAACATTTGTCTATGGTTATAGAGGTTTTTCCTCAAAAGAACTTTGAGAAAGAGCAGATAAAAAGAAACGGATCTGTCACCACTGAGTGTGTCCAGGGGTCCTTGAATGCACTTAGGCACCACATACACTTCTCTTTGTGGAAATGTTTTCTTTGCAGAGATGGAAACTGTCAAGGGGACAATGATTGTTTCAGCTTTTGGCCTGTGTTTTACAATTCTGGTTCAAGCCATTATACTGTAGTATCTCTCACATACATGGATGCTATAAAAATGCACATCAGCACATTACTATAAGGTGTGTCTGTCTAATTGCAGTGTTTCTAATAGTTGGTAATGTTTCTTCCTGTAGATGGACCTAATTATTTTATCAGAAAATGGCTTTGCCTCATCTACAGATATTTTAAACTTGGCTGACCAGCTTAAGACAAAGAAAATGAAGAAAAAGGAAGCAGAACAAGTGCTGAAAGTTTTTGTGGAGGACAAGTGGCTCTCTGAGGTAACTCCATTCAAGTGTTCATAGTTCAGTAGGTCCAGCTACCATGTTCTTATGGATGTGGTAGCTGAAACTGGAGGTGTTCTTGAATGAATGATGGCAAAAATGGTCTTATGGGGCCCATGCTTATTGCTGCTCTGGTGATTTTTGCAGAAAAGGAAGTAGACTTACATGGAAAAAGTCCTTGGATAGGTCTGTACAGGACTATATGGTTTCAGTTTCTTGTACCTGAGCTAGGTAGGTTCGTGCATCCAGTCCTGCCCAGTGACACCCAGACATCCTTTGTACACAACAGCACAGCATCCTTCAACCTGGAACAAGAGCTGGGGAAAGCTTTTCACAGTGATCAGTGCTGTTAGTTACATTTAGAATTTCCTGAAAAGGAGTAAGGCCAGACATGTTGAAAACTCCTCTACCAGAAATGCATGGGCCACTGTGCACATGGTTACACCTGTTTTATTTTATGAGGGAGCAGTGGAGATGAGCTCACCATGTGGACACTGCAATTACTTGCCAAGTGAGACCTTAATCCCTTGTCTGCTGGAGGCATTGCATCATAGATCTTCAACCTGCTGCCACACAGTTACTTGCATGTTAAGTTGATTTGGCAGAGATTTCCAAAGATACCTCAAGCAGGAAATGCCTAGATTTTGTCAAAAGCTGGGAGAATTTTCTCTAACATATAAATGGGGGGTCCCAAAACAGCATGCCTCTGTTAAGGAGCACGTGCTTGCTCACCTGTGCTTTTCAAGGACTAGATCTCTGTTACAGATATGGGATCTTTATTCTGCTCCTCTAAACAAAGGGGTTCTGCTATTTCAAAAGCGTTCTGGCGTCGCATTGTACCAGCACATTAGTTTCATGATGGTAGAAAAAAAGTGGCTTGTTAACAGATGGTTAGCAAAGTCAAAAAAGGTAAAAGGAATTAAAAGAAATTTCTCATCTCAACACTTGTTTCCTTAGAAAAATGGAGAATATACTCTGCATACTCGTTGCATAATTGAGATGGAACAGTACATTCTCAGCAACTACCAGGATGTGGCAAGGAAATGTAACATCTGTCACAGCCTCGCCATCCAGGTAATGTTTTATCACCTCAGCCAATGGACTTGCGTCATCATAGCTGAGGTTTGTGATACTGTCCCTTGGGTAATAGGTAGGCACTAAAAAATCTTGGTCTTGTAATCTGATCATGGTGCTCATGTATTTTGTAAAAAAAACTTTTTTTTTTTTTTTTTTTTCATTTTAGGCATTTTATCTTCTGTCTTTAGGGAGCAGTGTCTCCAAGTATAAAGTTGAGGAAGGTGCACTCCCGCAATGAGGAATATGGTTGTGCTGTCTGGCTTTCCAAACCAGTATGTTAGAGATGAACCCCTGACACTGAAAGAGGTTTAGCAGTGAGGTGTTAGCAGTGGGCTCCTCTTTGGGCCTTACCAACAGACGACGTCGTGTGACACGTTCATTCTTGGTCCTAGGATTTTAATTCAGGAATTGCTTGTGTTTGGACCTCAGCAGGAACATGTGTGCTATGTAGAGCATGCTAAAGCACTGTGTTTTGATAGCTGGGACGTTACCAGTTCAGTCTTGCTTAAGTAGTTACAGCCTGGATTCCTATTCCAAAACTGCTGTGTTTTCTTGCTCTGTGAGCCTGCATCTTCTGATCTGCCCAACTAACATGTTTCCATGTTACTTTTTCCATCCTAATTGGTCTCCTTTATTGCACTGAAATTGTTGCCTTTCAAGCTAAATTTTGTCCACATCGGGAAATAGTATTTCCTAGTTTACAGAAAAATGCCTCCTTTTACCATTTACCACCTTTGACTGTTGAGTGTGTCCACCACCTGCATTGTGGGAACCATTCTTTGGAACAAAGCATTGCATATCTGCTGCCCTTTGTAAAAACTTTCTCTTAAATTGAAGGACAGGTTAGAAAGATTTTCTGAATCAACACTCCTGATTTCAGAGCCAAGTATGTGAGTCCTGTGGAATTGGAATGCACTTACCTTGTGTCAGAAAGTACTTCAGAGCTCAGACTGAACCCCGCTGTCCCAAGTGTAATGAATTCTGGTCTTGTGACATCCCAGGTACCAAGCAACCTATTTTTTAAAAAATTGAATGTAATAATACTAGGAAATGGGCTGTGATGTTCAGTGGCACTGCCTGTATTATTTATAACTGTGAGTATCAGCTATTTCTGACTTCAGCGGTATGTTTGACACTAAACCACACATAGGCAGCACTGAGCCCCCACAGTGCCCAAAGAGTGCCACAGGGGCATAGGAGACCCTGTGCATGTTTTTTTATAACTATCTTTAGGAGGTGGGGGGGAATAGAGGCACACACAACCCATGACTCTAAAACTTCTGGAAATACCAAGCTTCTAAGAATCTCTTTGGAATTCTTCCATTTGTCCAGGGAAATTGGACATTGTGAACAGCAACACAGGAATATACAAAGCATTTTAGAAAAGGAGGTTATACAATATTATCCTTTTTTTGTGTGTTGTCCATTAACCTTTAGTTTTCTTTTCAGGTATGAGTCGGATGGGCTCCCAGACTCACCACCGAGCTCCATTCTTGGCCCTAGATGATGCCAGCAAAACTTGATGTCAGTGATATCTGTTTGCCCCCACTCTGGCAGAACAGCCAGACTGTATTGTATCCATTAGTAACAGTGGTCAGTGTACTTATTTTCTAAAGTTCTAAGACTCTTACAATAAAACTATAATTGACCTTCTGTTCACAGTAATGCCTGCACAGCTTTCTTGGAGGCTGTTTTGTAATTCTCCATATCCTTGGGTTGGGACTCTCAGTGCATGTTTGGGGATGAAAGATGCAAACGTTTTTGTCGGTCCTGCAAGCTGATATATGCAGCTGAACTCCTGAAAGAAGCCTTTCTCAGCAAGTGCTCCCTGTTTGTACAGGGACAGTACAAATTCAGTTGCACAGTGGAAATGACACTTGCTGTAGACCTCAAGCAGGTGAAAAATCAGTGCAGTATGTGCAAGACAGCTGGCTGAGTCTCTGACCTATGGCTGGAGTTGGAACACTACTAGTTGGCACTGTGGTTTTGTCCCTTCTTTAGATGCAGAAGAATTTGTCTTGACCTAAGGCCGGGTCACGAGCAGCTGTGCTCTGTAAGGAGGAAATACTGCCACAGAATGACTGGGACGCAGTAGGACCAGACTTGGAGCAATGTTAGCTTATGTCTGCAAAGTGCTGAAAAAATTACCATATTGAGATTCTTTAGGTTTTTAGTCCTGGCACTTCTGTCTCCAGTTTTAAATAAGGATGCTTTTTCCTTTAAGAGTGACTTGGAAAGGAGCCAAGGACTGGCTATTGCCAGACACCAGACTGAAATGGCAGTATTCTTGTCCTTGGTAGAGATGTGTGACACTGCAGAAAGGCTGTGTCAGCAGTTCAGGTGATGGTTAATCAAAGTATAATTAAACTTCAGCTTATCTAACTGCAATTAAACTATGGATTAACTTCAGTTATGTTCTAGGCTTTAACATGATGTTGTGGTTTAGGAATGGTACTCCCCAAATTCGTGTTCCCATCAGAACACTCCAAACCATGAGATGCTTGCTCACTCCCTCCTCCCCCTACCTCTCCCCTCATGGAGAGGAGAATTGAGAGGCCCAAAAGATAAAGATCATGAGTTGCAAAAAGAACTATTTACTGGAAACAGCAATGGAATAAGAAAATGAGCAGTAATAGCAACAATATCAATAACAAACTGTACAAAAGAGACAAAAGATTGACACAAAAGGGTAACTCAATCGCTAAGAGACCACGGAGCCCCTTCCTGCCCCTGGCCCACAGCAGTGGCTGGCTGAGGTGGTACAGAACAACCTCTGGGTCTGGGCCATGCCCCTCCTGGATACTGCAAAAATTAACCCTGTCCTGGCCAGAACCAGCACATGAGTAACTTTCTCCATGCAGGAGACTAGGACCTTGCTTGGTGGTAGCTTAATTTTTTAATGTATTGAACCTCTAGGTAGCACCATCTCTCTAGCTAACTCCAGGGTTTAGTGTTACTAAATCCAAGTAGAAGACAACACTGACCTGGTTTTTCAGACAGAGGCTCAGGCAGAGCCCTGGCAGTGCCCATACGCAGGCTCTTTCTGAGGGATGCACACACAGGACAATGACCTAACACATGCTCTTTAGGAGTTACTAGAAACATCTACAAAAATGAAGTGGCTACAGCATCATCTTTCCACTTACCGACTGTGACTCCTTCTCCATGCTTTAGCAAGAGTTTGTTGGTTTTTGGTTTTGCTCCACCTTTAACCTCTCCTGAGAGAGAGATGCTGCTTCCCTGATTTTTAATTCCCATTTCAGTGCTGCTGACTACATTTCAGAGCTATGACCACCAGAAACTAACAGAGAAGCTGAGCTCAAGCGATCGCACGTAGTGCCAGTATTTAACTGGAATAAATAGAACCTGTCCAGGCATCAGAATGCAGGACTGAAATGCAGCCTTTGTGAAATTTGGAAACTTGACCAAGTCTGGATCTTCCACATCGACCTATAAAAAAACCAAACAATCATCAGAAGAATGTCTTTACTCAAATATGATTTGATATGATAACATTACTGATACTAAAATTTCAGGCAACTGTTTACCTGACTAGTGTTGTGAAGAATTTGGCTTTCATGTGGGTACAGGTTTTCTGAATCTTGTGGTGAATAGAGACGGATGTACTTTCTTCCAAATACCTGTATATAATAAAATAAATATTTTCCATTGGTCATTAACTGGCACATTACTGGAAGCTGTGGGCCATAGCTGGCATTTAACAGTAAAATATACCTGATTACAAGGAACATAATTATCTTTGTTAGTAACAGACACTGCTATAATAAAAAGTTAAATCAGGCTATTGGAATTCAAGCACCTCTTCCCTTGGAGCAGATAAGAACTTGAAATACCTTTGGGAAGGAAATGTCTTTAACCAAATTGCTTTCAATTCAAAGTTTAAGGCACCCAATTTATACGTCGTTATTTAGGCTCTACATAGCTAGAAGTAAGAACTGAGAATAAGTATTTTCTCTAAGTATTGCATTAATGGCATGTGCAGAGTAACTAGAGTACATACCTGGGCTAAAAAATTTTGCTGGGGATCCTGATGAAGAGGTGAGATTGTGCCTCCTGGACCAAACCAAGCGTTAATGGTGATGTCATCTTCTTCCCCTTCCCCCAAGCAGCAGTAGTCAGGGATACTGATATCTTCTTTCAGTTCTGGGATCTATTTCCATAAAGAAAGAAACATTAAAAAGGGTATGTGCTGACTTGCCAAAATATGTAATTCATAGAACAGATGAGCAAGGCTGGACACAAAGAAAACAAATGACTGGCTGGTCCAGCAAGGGTAGGCGAAAAGTAGCTGACCTGCTAGGAATCTGCAGGAAATGTTCTCAAACTTTCTGTTCTAGTGAGCAGATTCTGTTGGAAGGAGAAGTGGCAGAAAGAAAGGGGTTTCCTCATTCTTTAGAGAACCTGTGCTTTTGCAGAAACCAGAGACACCCACAAGAATACGTATGTTTGCTCTTCATGGAAAAGGAGCAGCTGATCTCTTCTATACTATGCTTGCTTCTCTGTGAGATTCCTTTTTATGTCTCCCACCAACCTAAGCTCTGGTAAACTGGAATGGCATTTCAGATTATGGTAAACATATCAATGTTGAAGACTGTTTCCTGTCCAAATCTCTTCCCTGACTTACATAGTCTTTGAGGAAATGGGCTTCCCAGGTGATATCCCCCTAAGTATATGCTACATTGTACTGAAACAGCACTAGGATTGAATGTCTTCATCCCAAAAGGGTTTTGTCTCCATGTCTTGCAGCCAAATGGAATAAACCTCTCCCTCTGTTCCTTCAAATCATGGGAATAGAAATTTAAGAATTACTGTGAATTCTCCATACGCCCTTCAATCTAGTACAGTCAACGTCCTCAGAGACAACTTATGCTACAAAAGGAACACATGACTGTAGGAAGATAAAAACATTCACTAAGTATTACCTGATCAAAAAGCTGGTGCTGGGCAAGGTATCCTACATTGTTCTGAAATTACAGCAGAGAAAGACAAAACACAGTAACATACAGGTAAGACAGTGAGTTAATTTACTTACAGGTGAATAGAATTTACTTATAGGTAACATCTATTTCCAATGTCCTATTCAGAGTACTATAACTATTTAAACAGGGGTCTTAAGAAATAGCAACTTACAGCTCCATTGAAATTGGGAGAGTGTATGTGTGTCTCCACAATCAATAAATCATCCAGCTCGATTTACTGAAGGAAGCTGGGACTCCCTATTGAGTCTTGACAGCTGACAATGCCCTGCATCTTTCTAGCCAGACCCTGCCGGCACACAGACCAGTTCTCCTTCACACCCTGGAACTACTTCCATAGTCTATGGCAGGGCGCACCACAGATCAGTGTGCTATGGCACATGGTCCTTCCAGCCAGAAGGCCAGGAAACAGAAATGGGGGCTTGGGATCCTCATCTGTGAAAACAAAAGGACATTCCAGATGCTAATCAACTTTGTATTTTTCTGCCTCATGGCATGGAAATTTGGATCTGATCCTAATCTCACTAAACAGTTTAATGAGAAAGAGGAACAACACTGCTGGCTGAGGATCCCTTGTCCTTAGGTTCCACCAGGCAGGTTTTTGCTGCGTACGTATGTATGTATGTATGTATTTATTCCTCAAATTCCAGCCACTGCACATTTGATTATAAGTAAAAATCAAACCTATTGTTGCAATAATTATTCCTAGCTTCAGGTCTTGAAAATATGTCAAACCATTTAATTCAGAGTTGTGCTTACAGCGCACCCCGTCCCTTGACATCACCTCTGAGTATGTTTGTTGTAAGCAGAACTGTTGTCTGTACCAGCACCACACTGCTGTGTTTGGAGATGAAACAAACAAGTGTAACAGACCTCATCCATGATATACTGGCTGATGAAGTCACTGACAGTCATGAGCTGCTGAGACCATTCCTCGTCTGTGTACCGAGCACCCAACTCCACAGGGACTGTGCGGCACCCTGCGACTTGACAGAAATAGTCCACACTGAAATAAAGAGAGTTCCGTTACCTTCTATACTGCTCTTACTAATTTTCAATGTAAGGCAATCAATCCAAATCAGTCTTGTTCGGTAATAAAATTCCACTAGCCTCAGCTTCTCCTGTCTAAACCCAACCAACCAGGGGAAAAAGGCAGAAGAAAATGGTTCAAGCAACAAGGAACTCAGCGGGCAGGTTTGTGTGTACATGATCCCACAACTGTCTGTTTTGTTTTGGTTTAAAGGCCTGTTTGCCTCAGTTGTTTCCTTCCAAACTAAGAAGATTTAAGCTATTACTGTTTCTTGGCAAGGGATGGCCAATCTTTTTGCTGCCTGCTGCCACGTTTGATAAAATGTTGTATCTTTTAGTCAGTAATACTAGATCAATTCTCTGTCAGTGTCTATACAGGTGCCAATAATACCCATCCCAATTATAGCCAGAGGGATTAGTTTGATGGGTGAAATACATCTCTCCATGGACAATGGTATTAATTAAAAGGAGAAGTTAATCTTTTTAAGTGTCTAAAGTTAACCAGTGCAGTACCTTCCCTCAAACATGAATAAAATCCCTGTGACATAACAAGTGTGTTCACTTAATTTTACCTTTGGTTGTTGAACCAAAGCAATTACTCAAACTAAGCATGAGTGGTTTTTCCTCTTTTCTAGGGAGTCATGACCTTCACCTCAGAAATACTTGATGCTCAGTATTGGAAATGTGGGCACCATTGCTTGCATTACCCAGGCAGCACAATGCTGTTTGTCCTGCACAGTGGTGTCTGAAACTCAACACTCAAACACAACATTGAACAAAAATCAGTACTTGGGACTTATGAATGAAAAAGTCAATCACACTTACTCATGGCTCTGAAATTCACTTTCCATTGCACTAATTATTGGCAAGTTCCAAGGGGTAAAAACCACTGATGTGTGCGTGACACAGATCGACTGAGCTGTGAGCAGCTCACTGGCACTTTGCAATGTGCACTTCTGGTGAGTTCTCAGGTGTTGCCATTGGGCTCCTGAGACGACTGCAGGCTGAGCAGAGGGTGGCCTTCACCCATGAAGAGGCAGAGGCTGGGCAAAGGGTCACCTTTGCCCCAAGACAGTCCAGCACCTGCCGCGTGATGCCCTGAATGCTATGAAGAGCTTCCCCCATCTATGAAGCAACTTCCACAGAGCAGTAGGACAGTGCTGCTAGCAAAATGCACTGCCCACGGTATCCATCCCCTGTGAAGGCCTCTGCTGCTCTATCGAGCATCAAGATACCCAACACAGGGAATGATCGTGCCTTTACTTGTACAGGGAAGGAACTTACTTCTCACCTCCACTTCTTCATACACGGCCAGTGGTCCATGACGCCCTCCAGGACCACGGGCCGCTGGGGAATGAGGTAGTTGTCTCTGAAGTGCTCCAGCGAAGGACAGTGAAGGTGCGGAATCACCTCCTCCGGCTGCACCGCGGGGGGCGGCGGCAGCTCCAGGCGGACCCTCTGGAATGGACGTTCCCCCTCAGCAGCCGGCACAGCCGCGGGGGGGGCGCGCGAGGAAGGACGGGGCGCGAGGGGGTGGCGCGAGGAGGGGAGCGCGGGGTGCGGGCGCTACCTCGGCGCGGGCTCCGTCGCGCGGCGCCGCGCGGGGCAGGTGCGGCTGCAGCGCGCGCACCAGGCGCGCCAGGACGTTATCCAGGACGGCGGCGCCCATGAGCAGCCCCAGGTCGCAGAGCCGCACGGCGCGCGCTAGCGGGCGGCCCGCGGCCACCTCGGCCAGCGCCCCGAAGAGGCAGCCGTAGGCGTAGACCTGGCGCCAGCCCTTGCCGATCTCCCTCCACGGCCCCGCGT
>VZTE01002833.1:438244-477162 GCA_013397775.1 Eulacestoma nigropectus | reverse complement strand
CGCCGCAGCAGCGGCAGGACGCAGTTCTCCACTTCGCCGCTCAGCGCCAAGGTCAGCCCCTCCTCGGCGCGGGGTAGCAGCGCTCGCACCTCGGTCCACAGCGCGGGGCCGTCGCTCGCGCCCTCCGCGCTGCCGGTCGCCGCCATGGCCGCACCGCGAGGCAGCGCTGCTGGGCCGGGCCGGGCCGGACGCGGGAGGCGCGTTGGCCGCGGGGGGCCGGGGCTGAGGCGGGGCCCGGGGGACGGCCTCGTCGGGGGCGGAGCTTCGCTCGTACCGCCGGAGCTCAGTCTCGGCGTTGTTACTCGTGCGCTGGAATTGTGTGGTTGTCGTCGGCGCTGCTGTTCGCAGTAAAGGGGAGCGCATAGACCAGGTGAAGGTCACGGTGTCTTCTCCGGGCGGTCACCCAGGGCCGGCGTGAGGAGGTGGCTGCCTGCGCTTTGGAAGCCTCTCAGTCCCGGTCGTGGGACAGGGGAGCGCAGGCGGTGAGTGCTGGGGGAAGGGGACATACGCTCTTCCCAGCTGACCTTTAGTGCTGCAAAGAAGCGTCCCTGCTCGGGCCCCCGCGTGCGCTCGAGGAGCTCGAGCGGAGCCCAGCGCGGCTCTGAGCCCGTGTTCTCTCGCTGGCTCAGCTGCTTGGTGTTAATCGGCACATAGGACGTGCTTTCTGCATGGAATATGCACGTCAGTCTTCTTTCTAACGCGCTGGGCACGGCATCATTGAGCCCCAGCTTGCTTTGATAATGTACCCTGAACGTTCTCAGGTCTTAATACTTGACTGCAAAGGTAAAACAATATTTTACTTAAAATTCAGTAACAGAGAAATGTTTTAATATGGTGAACCAAGCTCTAAACCACCGTAACAAGAAATGAGGAATTTGAAGCTCCTAGTTAGGGTTGAAATCTTCAGATTTGAGACAGATCCTAATTCACAGAAAAAGTTAAAATCATCACTTTCTGTACTGAGACACTCGCTCTTTGTTCCATGCTCAGTCACTAGTGCTTTCCAAAAAGGAAAAAAAAAAGAAAAAAAAAGAAAAGAAAAGTTGATGTGAATCCTTCTGTTGCTGCTGCTGGTGGCTCCCCCCCTGCTCCCCAGCTGTCTCCTCGAAATGATCGCTTCTACTCTCACACTTCTCACACTTCAGACTCGTGCATTGCTGATCATGCTGGCCTGTCTGTTGCCTGTCTTCTGACTGCCTTTCTCTTGGCACCTTAAATTCCTCCTGTGACAGTGTGATTTTAGCACCTTCATTCAGAATTTTCTCCTTAGCTGCTAGATGTTAATATATGCTTCTGTACGAGAAAGTATTTAAGTGGCAAGGAGATTTTCTTGTTAGACCCTGTGTTCATTATTTCTAATTTAGGATGCTAGCAAGTGTTGTTAGTCTTGTGCCTGTGGACTGTCCACTTTTTATTACCATTAAATTAACTTTTATTTGCATTTAAGTTGGTTAATACAATTCTCATTAAATAATAGTTTTCTTAGTTTAAATGTGAGTAATATTTTCACAAGTTTCACTTTGAAGATTAGGATTTTTCTTTCTGGAATTTCAAATAACACCAAGGTCTGAACATGTCATCTCCAGCACAGCAGTGAGGCATTGAGGCCATGATGAGCTTTATCAATTTCACTGCAGGTGATTTTAGTTTTTGTTTATTCTGGGAGGCTCAATGTTCCTCTGTGAGCATACACTGGAAGACAGTTATTTCTAGTCAGTTTTGGTGCAATAGTTTGAATTCTAATACAGCATCAGTAGTCTTGAATCACAGAATCAGCTAGGTTGGAAAAGACCTTTGAGATCAGCAAGTCCAACCTATGACCTAACACTGCCTTGTCAACCACACCATGGCACTGAGTGCCACTTTCTTAAACACCTCCAGGGATGGTGACTCCACCACCTCCCTGGGCAGCCCATTCCAATGCCCAATCACTCCTTCTGTGAAGAACTTTTTCCTAATGTCCAGCCTAAAACTCCCCTAGCGCAACTTAGGACTGTGTCCTCTTGTCCTGTCACTAGCTGCCTGAAAGAAGAGACTGACTCCCACCCAGCTACAGCCTCTTTTCAGGGAGCTGTCATTGCAGTTAAAAGGGCTGCATATCTGCTGAGCTAATAAAGCTCAGGTCTTACGGTCTGTACTGAGTCTTGTGTGTTTGGCCTCTAGTCTAGGAGGAAAATCCACTAAAAGCCCATAATATCATGCTGCATCTTAGCAACTTGGTTGAAATTGTCTTCATTGGGGAAAAAACCCAACAGATTTGCAAGTACTGAACTGGAAAGTTTAGCTCTCAGAGCAGTTAACCTCGCAAATGTCGGTGATTGCGACACGGACTTTGCCGGGTCCGATGAGGACTGTCCAGCCCTCATGTCCTCTGTGGCTCACCTGCAGCTCTAGTCCCTGATGCAGGGCACCATTTGTAGCGATTGAGACACGAACCCAGACCGGCAGGGAATCTGAATCGTTTATTCAAACAAACAAGCTGGTTTTATACACTTCTTCAAGGCACAGCATTTCCTTACATGGCAATACTCACTACGTGACCTATCCCATGCTGCCACATCAGCAACACACTTTCTGACTGTCCTTCTATGGGGTCATCAGGCGCTGTTCACGCGTCTGTCAGCTTCCAGCAGCTCCTCTCCGAAGGGCTCTGCTGTGTGACACCTCCTCCCCCCAGGGTCCGGCAGAGACAAGCCTCTCTGTGCCTCCATGTGCTCCTTTGTGCTGCCATGTGCTTCTTTGTCCCACAGCCTCTAACTCAAACTCCATCCCATTTCTTCCCACACGCAAAAATGTGTGCTAGTTTTGAAATGCCTGTAAAATATTGCAGATATTTCATGTGAGCTGGCTGACCAAGGAAGTGAACGACTTCAGTGCTAGACATTTCCATTTTAGGTCGAGAGAATTTAATTCCTGCTGCCAAAGAGCAAAGATCACTGTCATGTGTCTAACCTGCAGAAACTGATGGGAGAAAAAGTTCCACAGATTATGCCACCATCACTGAAGCTTGTGCTGTTTTCATCAGAAGTAAATTTTTTAAAGATTGTGGAAACCAGACTGCCTAACCTTGTAGAAAGATGTCTCTTTAAAGCACAGAAGAAAAGTTGGTACCAGGATTTCCTGTGCTGCTTCCTGGGCTATAGCCTGTGCTTTTTGTTGTCTTGTATATTCTGTGTATTTTTTAAATATGCTCCAGCCATTTAGCTGGTGGTGTACACTCTGGAAAGTCTTACCTGTCATTCCTGTAGTGCATTTCAAGAGCTGATGCAGGCTCCTGGCATTGTACTGATCTTGAGCACACCCAAGATTCTCTTTTTATCCTAAGGGCTGGGACATGTCATTTTCATTAGCCACACTTTATATACATGTGTGTACCTT
Source organism: Eulacestoma nigropectus (assembly GCA_013397775.1). NCBI lineage: Eukaryota > Metazoa > Chordata > Aves > Passeriformes > Eulacestoma > Eulacestoma nigropectus. The sequence continues at coordinate 473,784 of VZTE01002833.1, read as the reverse complement.
AAGAGGAAGAATATATATACATGTAGAATCATACTTGGGGAAGCCACTTGCTAGTGGGAAGTGTACTCAGACAGAAAGCATTATCCCTCCTTAACTCTGTAGCTGACACACACCTTTCCCAGCTAGGAAAGTTCAGACATGTAAAAGTGATGGTTGTTGGAAGTGTTGAAAATGAGGGAGTAGCTGAATGCATTATTTGTAGATAGTTTTCTTTGGAGTGCTTGTGAAACACTCTGAGACAGGTATTTATTTGCAGGATTTGAAGTTTATATGTGAATGCTGAAAATAGAAAAAAAAAAATCTTCCCTTGTGGAAATGAAGCAATGGTGTCAGTGGTGTCCTTGTCCATGTTTCTGTCAGTCAGTGCAGAGTTTCTCTACAGAGGTTTCTTGTCGTCTTTTCATGGTTGCTGGCTTTTAGGTTTGAGTAAATATATAAACAATGGGGGAAAAGATGTTGTTTGTGTAACGTTTAGTTGAAAATTTTATGCATTTGGGACTAAACTCTAATTGCCCTTCTTTAGAATCTGAACTTGGAGGCTTTCAAGACAACATTTTTATTTGGAGCCAATAAAGTTTGATGCAAACAGTGCAATTCTTAACATCCTTGAGAAAACCACATCTCTGTGTGTAACTGAGGTGCCCTCTGTGTAGCCTGACTTCTCAGAGTTGGGGTGTTCATTCTGACAGACTGCAGAAATGAGTTTTGGGGGTGACACTAAAGTGCATCAGTGGATCTGTTCATCGTTGTATAAACTGAGAGGTTTTGGTTTTAATTGTAGTCCTCTTTATTGTCAGTCCTGAGTAATAAACAATAGATTTCCATCTGAAATAGGTGCATTTTCTCCTGGCATGGAAGAACCTTCAGATCAGCAAGGGAAACATCCTTTGAAAGATGCCCTTCAGACACTACTTCCAAAATGAGGCTGTGTAAAACTTTTCCAGTTGTAATACCAGGTATGTGATTCAGGAGCTTCCACATCTCTTTTAAAGCAGGAAAAAAAAGCCCTGTAAGTGTAATGTGCAGACATGGACCTGTCTGTACTGAAGTTGCACAGTTTTAAATTGTTTAAGTGTTTCTGGAACCTCTGCTATGTCAGCTCTGTTTTGCCCAGTGTAATAGCAGGCAGGTGTGCTGGCAGGTGCTGGTGTTTTGCTAAAGAGACTTTGTAAATACCAGCAGCTGTGAGAGGAATGCCTATCCCCAGGTGCAGTTTTGTCTCACCTGAGAAATGCAATGTATCTTTTGAAGAAAGCATTTATTCTGCTATAGAATGATAAAGTCGTAGAATGGCCTGGGTTGGAAGGGACCTTAAAGATCACCTGGTTCCAACCACCCTGTCACTGGCAGGGTCACCTTCCACCAGACCAGTTTGCTCAGAGCCCAATCCAGCCTGGCCTGGAACACTTTCAGGGACAATTTACTTTTGTGAATAGGGATGGAAAGGCCAAGCTGGGGTCCTGGGCATTTACTGTCTGTGGGTTGTGGGCAGTCTGGGTGCCTGGTTGTCCACATTCCCTGCAGGGTGAATTAACTCTGCTGCTACCATGGTTATTTTTCTTAGTGTCTTCCACAGACAACTGGAGGAAAAAACCCTGGTGTTTAAGGAAAAACGGTCCTCTTTGGGATCGTGTGAAAATCTGTCTTGTGGTTGCTGGGGTGGAGGATGACAGTGTGGGGATCAGCGTCTTCTCCCAGGCACCCAGTGATAGGACAAGAGGATGTAGTCTTAAACTGTGCCAGGGGAGTTTAGGTTGGACATTAGGAATAACTTCTTCACAGAAAGGGTGATTAGACATTGGAATGGGCTATCCAGGTGAGTGGTGGAGTCACTGTCCCTGGTGGTGTTTAAGGAAAGGCTGGAGGTGGTATTCAGTGCAATGGTACAGTTGACAGAGCGGTGTTCGGATAGAGGTTGGATACGATGATCTCAGAGGCCTTTTCCAACCTTAATAATTCAGTGATTTGTAAATTTGTGGCTTTATGACTGTTATTATTTCATACCACAGCTTATGGGTGGCCCCGCACTGGCGACAGGCGGGGGAATCTCTGTAAAGTGACCGTGTTAAAATCGTCAAGCGGGACCGCCGAGCCCGCGCGTGTTTCCGTCAGAGCGGGGCCCAACCCCGGCCGAGCCCCGGGCGGTGCCGTGGCCACGGTTTCCCAGCGCCCCGCGCGGCGCCGCCCGACCCGGCCCGGCGCGGCCTGGGGAGGGAGCGCGGAGCCGTCTCCGGGCCCGAGCCAGGCGCTCGCCGAGATGCCGCTGCTGGTTAACGGAGCGCGGGTCGACCTGGCCCAGCCCACGAGGGACATGATCCGCGCCTACCCGTACCTCGAGGTGAGGGAAGTGGGAAGGGGCCTGGCGAGGCTCGTCCTGCCGGGGGGCCCTGGGGGAGAAGCCGCGGTCGCGGCCGGGGTGGGTGGCGGAGCGGGGCGGCCCCGGCCCCGCGCGTTCCCCGCGCTCTGACAACGGAGAGCCACGGGGTGATAGAAAATAAATAAATCGGTGTCCGCGGAGGGGCTCAGCGGTGACGGTGCGGCCGGGGGTGCGGGTGCCGGTGCCCCGGCGGGGCTGGGCGGGCCCGTTCTGCGTGAAATAACAAAAACTGGCGGTAAAAGTCAAGGTGGGCACGCTGAAGAAGGTGCCGACCTTGCTTCCAGGGTATGAGTATTATAATCTTAACGGCGGAGTGCGAGCCAGGAACGTGAGCAGAGCTGCCTGGGGAGGTGTTTCCCATCAAAAGGTGTTTCTTTACAGACCCTGAGATTATGCAGAAAACGAGGGCAAATTTGATAAAGCTATGAAGTGTTTTTTGAGCCCAGAATGGAAATTCGCTTTGTCCCTAGCAGATCTGTGATGAAGCACTGCAGTAGGCATAGCCCAGGAATCCAGGTTTTCCACGCATCAATCAAGCTGGTAATCGACAATATTTTGATAAGTGCTAAATAAATATTCTGGATTATGGCAGTAGAAGACTGAAACTTCTATATTGCAAAAGTTTCCTGTTCTGATTAAACTTCCAAGATCAGTTCTGGTATTATCTAATGTAATCTTTGCCCAGTCCAAATGCTTTTTATTGTTGCCTCCATTTTATGGTCCATATAACAGGGAGAGGTGTTTTGTGTGTCTCTGGAATGATGGGATTTAACTATTAACTTGATCAGTGTCAGGAAAGCAAAAAACTTTCAAAATTCAGAATACTCTGTAATGTTTTTCTCTCTGACCTGAGTCTCTTTGCTTTTCAGAGGTGATGTTTCTGTGAAGTAATGGATACACCTGAGAATTTAGCCACTGTAGTATCTGTTATCATTTATCTTTAGGAAAAGGCAAAACTTCTGAGAAGTCGGCCTGCTCAGATTGTGGAACCCAAAGGCCTTCTCTATGTCCAGCAGAGAGAGTTTGCAGTGACTACCCCTAAAGATGGTGTGTAGGAACATAAACGTTTCTTCTTGTACTGAAGCAGTGATAGTGAGAACTGAGTTCTTACAGTGTTTTCTTCCTTTAAAATAGGTTCTGTTTCCATTCTTGGATCAGATGATGCCACTACCTGCCACATAGTTGTGCTCCGACACACAGGTATCTCTAAAGGATGTTCAGAGCAAAGTCTGTACCCCTGAAGTAAGGAATTAGTACTGGTTTATGTGGCGTTAATAAAATAAACTGCAGTTACATTATTATAAACCTGAATCCCCAGAAGTCACATAATATATTAACTAAAGACTCATTCAGAGAGTTGGTGTGTTTAGTGTGAGGTTCAGTGTTCTCGTTGCTCAGTGAGTAGATTTTAACTACTTGTTAAACTACGTTGCTCTGTGCCTTTAGCCGTGGCAGTGACATTGCAGCCCTGAGCTGTGTCCAGCAGCCTGGCAGTGCAGCATTTGGACATTGCAGAGGTGGAATTTGTGGAAAGATCCTCATTATGTGCCTGAATTTCTGCCATTAGAGACAATGCCTGGTTCTGTTAAGAGGGTGCTTGTACCTCTCACACGAGCTGTGCTGATTTTGTAATGGCCCACGCAGAGGGGTCCCTTGCTGGAGGCTGCTGTGCTCAGGTGAAGCAAGGCAGTGGGGGGACAGCTCTCCCCTGCAGCAGTGGGGACTCCCACTGTTGGTGCCACAGTCACTGAGTCCCTGTTCTGTGCCTTCCCCAGGCAGCGGAGCCACGTGCCTGACACACTGCGATGGCTCGGACACAGAGGCCGAGGTGTCACTCATCATGAGCTCAGTAAAGTCCTTCTCTAATTCCACGGGCTGTGGCAGGTCAGCTCTGCTCCTTTCTTGTGTTCTTCTCTCACAGGTTACTGCAGCTCGTACAGTGGGGAATTGTGAGGGGATTGTGTGGGTTCAGACAAGGGAATTGTGCAGGAAATACCTCTTGATAAGCAGCTGCATGTAAAGTGAAAATTACTTCCTTGATGATGATTTTGAGGGTATTTTTAAGAGTCATTTAAAGCATGGTTCTGTTCTGAAGAGTGTCTCTGTAAAATGTCACCATGAGGTTTGTGTCTGCTGTTTCCCATTTAACTTTTGTTCCAGATTTGCAAAATTTTCCATATAACTGGTTTTTGGTTTATATTATGTTTTTCCCTTCAGAGTGTTGACTTTTAAAATTCTTTTCAGCATTTGACAATCCATCAGGGATTTTCTAAGTCCATGTTAAAAAAAAAAAGGGTGTGGGGCACAGGACAGTGGGTGAAAAGCTCTGACACAGAATTTAGCAGACAAGCTTCATTCTGGATGTGGAGGTTTTTGCCCCTGTAGTTTGGTAAGAACAAAAGCTAGCTCACGAACTTAGATTCATGATTTGTAAGGACTTGTCTTTACATAGACACTTCTTGGAGAAGAACCCTGCTGTATGGTCCAGAATAATTGTGAGGAGGTCATGGTAACAGAAATCTTCAAGTTTAATTAACCCTTTGTTGGGAACTGAAAGGTGATTACAAAGTTCAGTCCAAACCAGAGGTGCTGATGGTCAGAATTGCATGTATTTAATGCCTCTTCAGGCTTTTTCCTGTGCCATTTCCTGGGCGCTCCCTGAAGTTTACAGAATGCAATTACCATAACTTGCTGTGTAATGCAAACCAGCTTGGTGCATGTGATTGCAATAAGTGAAGCTTCTCTAATGATTGCTTTGCAATTTGGGCTGGGAATTATTTTGTAAAGCTATTCATTTTGAGATGTCTTTTTAATTGCTGTTTCCTGTTATTCCATCTCTGTTAGGCTGGAAGTGCACCTAGTTGGAGGTTTCAATGATGATAGGCAGTTATCACAAAAACTTACTAATCAGCTTCTTAGTAAGTTCACGTTTTTTCCACTCTCATGTCCAAAAAAAAAATAGTTCTGGCTGGATTTGGGTAGAGTTCGTTTGTAATCTGAGTCCCCAGTCTTTTACTGGAAAGAAATGTGGATTCACTTAGAAGGGTGTTTTTCTCTGCCTGAGAACTTGGTGTGGAGAGGGGTTGGACTGCTGGGGCTTGCCCATGGCCAGGGCCTGGGCCACAGGGTCTGATCCTGTCACTTCTCCCTGGTTCATACTTGGGTGTGGAGAGTTGGGTGCAGTTCAGCTGGACTTTGATTCCTGTCTTGATTCCTGCTAATCTGCTGTGGGATTTTGGGCAAGTGTTGTCACTCTCCAAATCTATACATGTGGATGACGTCATTAGTTACCATTCAGTTCATACCTTAATGTGATGAGGTAAAATGTAATTATTGTTTGGAATTGTCTAATGAAAACCATCAGGTCTGTTTATAAAATACATATAAAGTCCAGAGGAGTGATGGCAGTGCTTTACTAACAATTGGAAATGTAAAGTACCTGCTTATTTGGAAGTGCTTTGGCTTGTGCTAAGCACTTTCTGAGTGCAGAGAGGCCTCTGCCTCACTGGAATGGGGAGGGGGCAGGGATGGGGAAGGTGTCAGGACTGGAGGGAGGTGTTTAAGGGGGTAAACAAAAAAGGAAAACCAAAGGCTCTGGCCTGCAGCCTTGTGGCTATGACGTGTGGTGTGTGTTAGGTGTCATGTGAGAGTTCTGTCCAGAATAACGTATTTTGGTTAACTTATTTTAACCTTCTCATCTTCATGCATCAAGGTACAATTTGAATCAATAATGCTGTACTGCTATCAGAACTTCTTAAAAAAGAGGGGTTTTTTACTGGTGTTTGGGATGGTAGAAGGCAGAACTAATTCACAGTTAATGAAAGACTGTGTTTGTTCACTATATATGTACCATTTTAGGAAAAAACTTTTAAATATAAGCTGCTAAATGTATAGTAGACTAAAGCAGAGCTGATGTGATGCCAGAGCTAAACCAGTGTCAGTAGAAGGAGTAAGTGGCAGAGCACTTTTTTAGCAGATTTTTACTGTTACAAATGGCCCCTCTCTGTAAATTCCTGTTAATTTGAAGCAAATGTGCAGAACCCTGTTTGCTGTGTTGCCCTACCTGGGGCAAGGGTTTAGGTGTGTTCCCCTGGCCCCAGACAGCACTGCCCTGCCACCACTCACTGCCGCATTTTTGCTGTCTTTGTCCCTGCAGGAGCATTCGATCTCCAGCCAGAGGATGTTCATTTAGTGACTTTCTGCGTAACAGGTAAGAAAATGATCCCCCTTGGGTTTAAAAGTACCTTCCCTGAAATCAAAGGGCAGGGGGCTTTTCACACATGGCTTTTTCTCTGTCCTGTAAGAAAGAACAGCACAAGTCCTCCATACCGATGTGTAGTTTTCAGTTTTACTGCTAGTGTGTGTATGGTGATGTCAGAGAGCCAATGCGGGGGGGATTCTCTCCTTACCGAGTGCTGCTGCACTGCAACCAACTTGTGATCATAGCCAGGTTATTTTGGCATGTTTATCCCACGGAACAGGTGCTGTATCTGTGGATATCTTACAACTGAGTAGGGCACTTATGGACCCTTATTCTCCTAGGCTGCTGGACCTGCCTCCCTGCAGGGTCCACTGAATTCATAAACTTCAGTTAGTTCATAGTGTGTGATGTCACATGGAGGAGTAATTTCCTTTTCTTTGTATCATGTTGAGGTCCTATTTCCATCATCTTTCCATGTCAGAGGTGTTGGTGACTCACATCTTTGAAACTTGGCGGCATGGACGTTTTGCATTGTGTTTTTTTCCCTCTAAATTGTCCATGCAGAAGCAGGGGCAGTTGGATGGAGCTGGCTGTTCTGTTAGGAGACAGCTCCAGGTCCTGCATGTGTTGTTACTGACCTCTACCTTCTTTTGCATATTTCTTTCAGGCTTCCTTGTTTTTTTCTGTCATTATGCACCATCAGATCTGTTGCTCCCCAATAACATAAAATTAAATAAATGCTGCTCAGATTAAAATCCAAAGCCCTACAAGTTTAACTTCTTTTTTTTCCTTACAGAACTAAATGACAGAGAAGAACAGGATATTCACTTTCCAATTATTTATGGAATAGGTGAGTTAGTTAAACTAGAATTGATTTTTCTTTTTTGGTAACTGAATTGCTTTTCAGATTCCAATAGTAAATGGGCTGCTTTTAATGACTGAGTAAAGTCCACCTTAAAAGTTACATGCTGCTGTCAGAGGCCTAAGTAAAAATACTTTCCTTCTGGTGCCACAGCTGGGGAGATGCACACGTGGAAGAGGCTGTGTACAAATGCAAACAGATTTTTTTTTTTCCTTTAACTGCACTTAAGATTTTATCAACATCAAGCTAATGCACTACATTTATGCATAGAATTTAACCTTCTTCTCTTCGATTACTCAGTGTTTTTTCTAATTAGTTCACTCATCTCTGGAATATTGAAATCCTGCCAAAGGAAATGAAGTAGAAATGTGCTGTCGCAGGCTCGGGGTCTGAGAAATACAAGTGTGTGATGGGTTCTGCAGTTCTGCAATGCAGTTGTGTTGGGGACATGGTCACTGTAAAAAAGTGCCTTAAAACAATTAATTCTTACTGTATTTAAACTCTTATTTCCTACCAGCTGTGAATGTTAAAACAGCAGAGATTTTCCCTGCCACCTTCCCAGAAAAAGGGCCAGATGAGGATCTCCGTTCAGCCCATGTTTTAACAGGAGCACCAGTGAGTAAAAGTAACGGGGAAAACAGGAAAGGGAGACCAGTTGGGGCAATGAAACATCCAAAGTTTGAGGTAAAAACCTCTTTGGTAGATCTCTCTTTGAGTTCTGAATTTGTTACCATTTCACATTGTTTGTCAGAGTAGCTGGGTAATGTAAGCACAGTTGGAGGGAAGCAGGGCTGCGGTGGCCCAGTGTGTCTAGGACAGAGGGGAACTCTCCTTGTCTGGGCAAGCCCTGGCTGCCTTTGCAGCCTCCCTGTGTTGTTACAGCTGACCAACATCTACGATGCAAAGACGGAACAGCTCCGGATTGGGCCTTATTTCTGGGGGCCTTTCCCACATGTGGATTTCTGGTTGGAACAAGATGATGCAGAGATTTTACAGGTACCTGAAACTTAACTTCTTTTTTTTTTGCCTTCTAGCTGAGTAGAGAGAGGGGTGCTGCAGTCTGTCAAAACTTTGTCCAGTGCACTGCTGTCCCTCGGAGGGTGGGGAATAACCTTCAGGAAGGGCAGGATAACTGAGAACATTGTATTCTGAATGTCAAGCAACTCTTGCTCCCGTCTTCTTTTTCAGAACCTTTCCACTTCGCCCCTGGCTGAGCCACCCCACTTTGTTTCCCACATTAGATCTACATTAACATTTCTAAAAGAACATCCATTTCCATCTCGGTCCCTGTTCCCTGACAGGAAACCTCGCATCTACAAAAAAAATGAAGAAGGGTTGTGGGAACAGGTTTATTCTGACAAAATCTAACCTGGAACCAACCCCCAAAACTGCTTTAGGGAAATAAAATCTTGCAAGAAGAGCAATTTGTTGCAAGTAGCATATTGCTGGTCACAAATACCGTTGTTCCTGTGCTTTTCAAAATAAAATATTTTGATAGCAGTAACTTGCTTTTTCTGCATTACTTACGTAGAAATCGGGGTTTCTTTGAAGTAAGAATTTGGCTTTGTTTAGGTTGTGTTGCTCCAGTGCAGGAATTTGATGGGCACAGGTAGAGAGGTGGCAATGCTGGAGACTGACAAGGTGAGTCACTGCACTTCATTAAATGATTCTGCACACACAGGGAAAGAAAGAGCTTGCTGGAATGTAGGGAAGGGTCCTTCAACAATAACTTAATTCCAGAGTACTGACTTGAAGAATCTTTATTGAAACATTAAGGTAAGTATTTAAAGAATGAAGCTCATTCCAACACAACTACTGATTTAACATTTCCAAATATAAAAACATTAAAAATTAATCTTTGTGGCGATAACTTTTATCCCCAACAAATTACTCTTATTAACATACTTCATTGCACCAAAGAAACCAAGGAAGACTAGCCAACTTAATTGCTTTTGCACTTTAGAAAAAATTGCACTGATTTACATAAATTACCCCAGCAAAATTAACCTTGTTCATGGCATCCCAGCCCTGCAGGCTTGAGAAGCTGAGAGTCAAATCTGGTGCCAGTACAATTCAAAACCATCAAAATTTGCAGATTATCAAAGTAAGTCCCACTACCACTAGCATTACTATGTTGTTAAGGGATACTTGTGGGGGGGAGAAATGGAGGGAGGAAAAAACCCAACTGAAGCAAACTTAAGTACTTGTATCCAGTTCTAGAGGGAGGGGAGGGTTTGTATCCCCATCAGGTAACTTGGGGAAAGCAAGTGTTGCCAAAGATGGCTTTTCCACAAGAGGCTCTGAAAATCTGCAGTGAAGCGATTAAGATGATTTAGGGGAAAACACTTCTTACACAGTGGATTTTGATTTATTCAAAGCTTTGCTTGTGCATTAAGTAGTCCCAGACACTGAAGTTATGCTGTGGTGGAAATAACCTAAATAACTTCTTTTGAGTCTGTACAATTCCTACCATAGGTAAGTTACTGTTATTCAAAAAATAAGTGTTGAAACCATCCCAAATGTATTGGTTTTTCAAGCTTTACTACAACTATCTTTAAAAATACACAACAGAAAGAACGCCAGTTACACTGCATGAACATGTTCAGTATTTGCTGTGTAAAGGCCGTGCAAAGGAAAGTAACAATGCCTTGTGCTCCTTCCCAGGGCAGGAGCAGGAAGTTGGCCAGGCATGCAGAGGGAGGCACTATTTCTTTCTAGAAGCCTGAAAACTCACTAACTCAGTCCCCACCATACCCAGGGCTGTGGCTGGGGGTGTGAAGTGGTACAAGAGCAGGAACAAAGGGCTGATGGTCCAGTGCTCCTCAGTGACTTCCCATTGCCAGGGCCGCTGTCCCTTCTCAGTGCCCACCACCCCATGGCTCTTGGGCAGGGTGTGGGTAAGGTAACAGAAAAGAAGCAACACAAAACTAGGGTGACTGCAGGAGATGTTTTGCAGGAGAGGCTAAACTGAATTTTAAATACTAAAAAGGTGAACAAGTGGCAGTTCCTTGTTTTTTATAAAGTATAGTAACATAAGATAATTTTATAATTACTGGGTGCATGGCTGAGCGGTTAATTAGCAACTGTTGTCATGCGTGAATTCCTGCAGGAAGGATAACTGCCAAGTGTTTTACAAACGTTCGTAAGCACTTAATAAATTTCACTACAGCTTTGGTGACACCAACATGGAGACGAGTAAAGCAACTGTAACAAGTGTACAATAAGACAAATCTCTGTCCCCGGGGAGAGAATGTGTATTTGTGCAAAATCCCAGTTAATAAGTTACAGTAGTTAGTACTGTACTGCGTGTGGCACTGTTCACATTTTCAATGCATCCCTGCCTCCCTGGGCAGGGGCTTCCTTGGCACAGTCTGAAATCCACACTCTGGATTTTATCTTTGACTTGCTTGGTCCTCTACCTTGGTGCAGTCTGGTGGCAGTTTGTCACTGTGAATGTCCTCAGTGTCTGTCTTTGCCTGTGCCACCTCCTCCTGCTCCTCTGCTTTTTCCATCTCCAAAGGTCCTAGCTCTTGGCCAGGGGAGAGAGTTGGGGGTCTCTGATCCATCTTGTCCAGGTCATCACAGTGGCTGATGGAACTGGTCTCACTGAACCCATCAGAGCTTCTTAAAGACCTTTTGAAAGCTTTCTGACCTGTGAAGTGTTGGGAGCATACAGTACTCATTAAGGCAGCAAATACAAACAGTGGTGTGCACAAATTCAGTTCCCAAAGGAAGTACCGGAATTCTGTAACAGGAGAAAAGTAGATTTTGTTTGCGTGCTACTTTGGACCTTGAACATAGCCCCCACTCCTTGAGTTACAGACAGGTATGCAAAATAACAGCATCTGTTACTGTATCCTGTGTATGCGGAGACAGAGAAAACTGAGCTGAAGCCAAGCTGCCTGCACACAAACTGAAATCATTCCAGGTTAAAAAACTGCACTGAAAGTCATAGGCTAGAAGCCACCAGCCCAAAAGGTGAGTTAAAACTGGGGTTCCTACCAGGCAAATCAGCATTAATTACTAATACAACTATGCAGAGTGCCATAAATTTAACAGATCTTCACCTCAGAATGGCTTTGGCCACAGAATGTTTGGTAGCAACAAAAATGCAGTTGCTGAAGTACACGGCTACATGTTATGACTCTATTTCAAATAAAACTTTTGGCTTGTTTACCTGCTAATTTTTAAAGTTCAGTAACCTCATAATATTCCAGAGGAAGATTCCAGACTTCCTGGACAGTTGTCAGTTAATGGGATAACTTCCTGTAGTCCCAGGAAGAATGTGTGGGGAGAAAACAGCTTGGGGTAGTGTTGCGTGCCATGCGTACATTAAGGTTTTTAAGGTGGTAGAAGATGACCTCTAGTTCCAGATGTTATGAAAGATGGAAAATCATGTGGGTCTTCCTCTGTCGGTGAAGTTTTGGAAACTAAACTCAGCCACAGAAACTTACCAGGAAGTCTTTGCTTTGCAAGGCTGGAAGGGGGAGTTGGTGGTGGAGTGGTGCCTGTTCCTTGGGCCTTTGATACATACATAGATTCTGTGGATTCTAGAGAGCCTGCAGGTAAAAAAAATAAGTTGACTAAAACTTACTTCTGAAACTGCAGTGCTCATTAGAGTTCAAACTGCCACATGGGGGTGATGCATTTCTGAGAACCCAGGGACTCGAGTGCTGAGACTTCAAAAGTGGATCATGTTTCCCCTCACACTCATTTCACAACGCTGCTGCACTCTCTAGTCTCATTTCCTTCCTGCCCTGGGCATATGACATCTTCCCAGCTGCAGCCTGTGAAGCAGTGCACATGGAAGCCATGCAGGGTCAGCATTCCCAGGGGAATGGGCTGTTTTCTGCTCTAAGAACCTGCCAGTTGGTGCATCCAGAGTCAGAAAGGCCCTGAGCACAGCAGGATGCTTTCCCTGCAGGGTACAGACAGACAGTGGGCCACTGTCCTGGGTGTAAAAGACACTCTGCCCAGGAATATTTATTCCTATGACTGCCACAATATTTTTACAGTGAAAATTTATAATTTCAGGAAGTATTATGTTGGAACATTGGTCTCACTGATGTAAAAATTTATAGGCTTTCTACATCCCCTGACACAAACTACAAATGTAAGAGTAAAAAAACAGTCTTTCACATTGTACCATTCCATTTACTACTGCTTCCCACACAGCCCAGTTGATGCCAGTCCCCAGCTGGCTTTAACCTGTCCTCCAATTGCTGGACATGCAGTTTAGCACACAGACCAGCACTTATCAGGATGGCAACAGTCAGGTGACATCCCAAACCAGGATTCCGCACAGACATCCTGTTCAGGGGCACAGTGGAACATGAGTGCCCTGGAAGCACTGGAGAGGATGCATGTGCACTCACGTGAGGAGCAGTGTGCTAAGGCCAAGCTACCCCCAGCTCACGTATTTACAACCCCCAAACTCCTCCAGCATAGGCAGCCAGAGGTCACAGCAATGATTCCTCTATTAATAAATGCCAATGTCTGTCATGGCTTTTTTTAACATGATTCAACATGCATGAACAAAACATAAACTGTACAAGAGAGAGTAGAAGATTCTTACTGGGCTTTACAGAAATAGTGCAAAGCATGTTCTTGTACATCCTGAGGGTGGATTATGTCACTCATGATCAAACCAGCCCAGGAACTGTGCTGCAGGTTCAGTACAGAACTGAACAGTGCCAATGCCAGCATGACACGGCTGCAGATGCCCCAAGCCCTACCTGCTGTCAAATTAAATGTCCTTCCCTTGGGCGAGGCTTGGAAGGGAGAAAACCAGTTCAGCACAGAGCCCACCACAGGGATCTGTCGCAGCAGCCCCTGCAAGGCACAATCCAACACTGGCTGGTGAGAAGAGCCCCCTGGTGGGACAAGTTACCTCAAGGGGCTGGTGTTTGTGGCCTCACCTCTTCCAGCAGTCGTTCTTCATTTGCTTTCTGAAGCTGAAGCTGTGCTTCTTGTATCCCTTTTCTAACAACTTCAGTCATGTTTTCCAACAGCTAATAAAACCCAGAAATAAGGATATATATTATTTGGACTTGAAATTGTCTTTTTAGTTCAGGTTTTCAGGATGGAGACAGGGTAGTCAGATATTTTTCTAATTTAAGACAGTATGTGACAATCTCTATTCCATTATGACTATAAATTAAAGAATGTACATGCTGACTGCAGGATTTTTAACACATAAACCCAGCGGAAATAATATAATTTTAAACAGGAATGGTATTTTTTTTTTTTCACACTTAGAAATGAGCCTGTGACCCAAATTCTTTGAAGACCTGCTTAGTGTATAACTGTTCCTCAGATGAATGTCTGGGAAGAATGTTTACGTTTATAGAGTACATTTTGGTTCCTAGAAGCACGGAGGACTTAAATCAGCCTCATAGTAACAAGGTACGTGTCAGCCTGTAGGTTCACGTTGTTTTTCTGCTCTCATGAACAACTGCCACTGATCCCTGTGGCAGCCCAGGCCAGCACCAGCTGTGTTCTATACTGCAAAGGACAGGCAGTTTACTGGGACAGCTGCAGGGGCAAGGAATGAACCCAAGAAGCCACCATCTTTGTTTGTGCAAGACAAATGCCAATTTCCATATATTAATGTTGGTTTTGATATTGCACAAGGACAGGCACTTCCTCCAAAATGCCAAAAATTTGTGTTACTGTCAGCTAATAAAAGGATAAAGAGGAAGCTGCTCCTGTTCCCAGGGGAAAGACCAGCCAGGAACTGACCTCCATGGTAGCTCAATACCCCTGGTAATCCCTAGCTAGAGGAGGGAGGGCAGTGGGGTGGAATTCAGAGTACCAGGAAGAACCACTATGTTTTCTGGCCCAGTCAAGGTGTTTATCTTCAGCCTTGGTCCTGCCTTTCAGTGCCTTTAGTGCATGTCCTCACGGCAGGCTGGACTGATCTGGGTTTTTTCTAAAATCTTCCCTCTTGTACCAACCCTCCTCCTCTGAGTGGGGCAAGGAGCATTCACAGATGGGTTCTGCTTCCCAGCTTTGGATCAAACGGAGAAGATCCACAGACTTACTGCAGCTGGTTCCAAGGACTGCACCTTTCTGAGTCTTCCACTACTCTGCTCCTCCCTGGAACCTTCAGGATCTGAGGGGCCCATATCCAACATTCAGTTCCAACCTCTCCACTACAACAGTTAAAAAACTGAAGGTGCTCTACAGGCAAAGCATTCCTCATGTCACCCTTCAAGCAGCACAGGGAGTCAAGAGTGGGCAGGAAGTCACTGCTAGAAAAAACTCATTGCATATTCCCATGAGCAGAAATAGGCAAAGGATTTCTGAAGTTCTATTTATTTTTGAGATGAGAAAATTAAATGCCCAACACTAGCAGAACAAAGGGACAGACGTAATGTAGGTCACTTAGGAATTCAGTTTTATAGAACATTTGGAGAACTCTATTCAGGTAAATGCTTTGAGAAATAGGAGTTGCATCATCAGCTTTATTACTTCAATACGTAATTTGTAATTTCGAGGTTTAAGACACCAATTTAAATTTTTTCACACATTTTAGAGCATAATCTTATCTTAAAGATGGTATATAAAGAATCTCAATCCCACCACATCTAGCAGTGAAGAGAAACACCAGCTCACAATCAACCTACACCTTCACTTTTGTTTTTTGACAGCTTAAAATCTGAGTAATAAAATGATGCTATTTCACTACTACTGAAGTTTTTCATTAGAACTCGACACAGGACCATGAACACAAATCCAGACATCCTCACAATATCATAATCCATAATTCTCCACATGTAGACACAGATTATTCCTTCCACAGTAATTAAAACTGTTGTGGGCAAGCACAACTTCTATGTTCACAATGAACAAAACCATGTCCTGAAGCCAATAGGAAAGGGGAGAAAAAAAGGTGCTTCAATGTTTTGTGAGTTATTAATACATACTCTTGAATTTTCTTCAATTTCTCTGCCTGTTGTTGCAATAGTTTCAACCAACTCTGACACATCCAGATCCTCTGTGACCATGCCAATGTAAACACAGTTCTTCTGCCCTCCGAATTCTGGACCTAGGGGCACAGGGAGAGTCAGGTCTTTGTGGTGAACAAATGTGCAGTCCTGCAATGGCTGCAGCACTCATGCTCGTGAATCAGGAAATCCCAGTACACACCCCCTCCCTCCAGTACCTAAGGGCAGGATCTGCGTGAGTACAAATTATGCAGGCCAAGAAAGTTCAGCCCTGGGGGTTTTCAAAGACAGAAAACATAACCTGAGCAAGAAAAGCAGTGGATATTTTATACAGCCAAAGAGTTGTATTATTAAGACCAGTGTTGAATATGCTTTAAACTCCTTAACTTCTGCCATTTACAGATTATTTGGTTCCACAACTGTAGGGCACTTAATTTTCGACAGCTGGTCAGAAAAAAAATCAGAGTTCTGAATAAGCAAATTAAGACTGTTTCAGCTATCATGTGGCACTGTGTAAATGTGAAAGTGTTGGTAATTATCACAAAAGTCAACTAAAGCTTTTAATTGAGCCACAGAGAGCAGTGAAACCATCAGTGCCAGTGGGTTTGGAATGAGATCTACTTTTCCACTAGATCCAGCACTACTTGAGAAGGCTCAATTTACACAGAGGAATCCTGCAGCTTTTATTCTCTCTGATAAGGAAACCCTTCTTGGTCTAGTTGCCCATACATCAGTTTTCAAAAGGATTTCTGAGAACAGTGCACATTGCTCACCTAGTGAACACTCCCCAACTGAAAAAGTGGGGAGGAGGAAACAGTTACAGGTGTTCCTTCTGCAGCAACCACATAGGCAGCAGCTCATTCTGCATTATAATGACCTATCAAATCATTCTAACACAGCTAGGAGAATGACTATTAGCTTCAACAGAAGTTCTTTAAATACTGCAGTTACCCAAAGAAAAAGTGAGATCCGACTCCAGTTCATTTAACTTTTTCAGAAGTTCTGTATTGATTTTTTCTAGTTCTTTTTCTTGTTTGTCATCATTCTTCCCATCACAGTGATAGCTGTACCTTCAAATCAAGCCAAGAGATAGTAATTTCACTTGTACATACAGAAGCACCTACACATTTAGCATGTTTCTACAAATTCCTGTCTTTTACAAACAAAAAACCTCAGAACATTACAGCTCCTACCAGCAAGTTTATGGGCATTTGTCATCGGGGATTTTGGAGAGGGCTGAGCTTGCTGCTGCCAACTCAACACAATAGATTTCTAGTTGCTATATTGATTATACTCGAACTGTTTTGACTATACAGAATCCTTCCCAGAGGACTGCATCACAGGATCAGAACACACACTTGGAGGGTTTTTTGAAGTCTATTCAGCATATCAGTGAGTGCCATTATAGATAAAAATATAACTTATGCTTGGCTAAAGACAGTGGGATGCATTTGCTCATTACATATCCCCCCGCCACACACACTGCCTCCAGTGTTACAACCGGTGCCCAAAATACCTCTTCAGCTTTTCTTTAAGAAATAATCAAAGAAAACAACTTTATAAAGGCAATTTTCTAAAAAGCACTCAAAAGCTTCCACTGGGTGCAAAGCCAGATAACAATCAGCAAATGAAACATCCAAATCACCACTGAAGAGACCACGTAGTCTTGTCTGCTCTAACACAGGCTTTGCAAACACAGCATGAAGAAAATAATTTACCTCACAACACCTAACCCTGGCCAGGCAAGATCTTCAATATACAACAGGCCAACTGTTCTTCTCACTTCTTGCTCAAATTCCTCTCTCAGCTGCAGTGTGCTTGTCAACACCGGTATCTTCATTTTTAAGCAGTCTACCAACTGATCAATGTCTTGTATTTCAGTTCCTAAAACTACAGAGCAGAAGTGTTAGTGTGTGGTAAGTGCGATGGACGTGACACAGATGTATGAATTAAGTAATTTGTAAAGGAGCTGCTCTGCAAGTTAACCACAAATATAATTTACAGATAGTATTCAATATCTTGGTCTATGCAAATAGATTTTTGGTTCAGTTATCTATGCACTGATACCTCAAAATAAAAGGAAGTAAGTATTTAAAAAAAAACATAATAAAAAGGATTTTCTCATGTTACAAACTAATAAGGATATGTTACAATACCCTTTTACGTTACATCAGTAGCTAGCATTACAATAACCCACAAACATCCTCTTCCCATAGCCCAGCTGGTCACGAATTAGCTTCCATGCTGGTTTAAAACAAAACATCACAGCATGACCAAGTAATTTTATTCAAAATCTGCTGTTCTGTGTCCACCAGGACCCTCTCATGTGAGTGTCAGCTGTTCTACAGCCTAAGGCCCTCACCCCACACAAGCCAACAGGAGACACTGTGCACCCCCTGAGCCCTGCACACTGCTCTGTGCATCTGCAGAGTCTGTAAGAGTACAACACTGCTGGCTTAAACAGGAAATTTAAGACACTTTCCAAAACACAGAATTTTTTTTTTAATATCCCCCCCTCCACCAGTAATTATAGAAAACCCTAGAGGCTTAGTAAATAATTATTCTAGCTAAGTAGCTGTATTTTGAACACAAGCACCATTGCAGTGTTGAAACACCTGTGTAGAAAGGTCAGGCATCGGGTGTTAAGCAGCTGAGAGAAGGAATTTAACTTCTTTTCCTAATTAACTGCTTTTCCTAATGAGTTTAAAAAGTAACCAGGAAGTCTTTCTCTCTAGAGGTAGTGAGGCAATGTCACCCACAACAGCAGGGCTCCCACTAAGGCACCCAGTGCTGAGGTGCAGCAGAATGATAAAGCTGGTTTTGGTTTGTTAGTAAGAAAATCCTCCCCACAGGAGAATATCCTGAGGAGCTTCTTGAGCACATCTGCTTTTACCCCAGGAGATTGTTGTACCATTCCATAGCAAAGCCCAGCTTGTACAAGGGGCTGACTGGAGTGAATGTTACCTGCAGAAGTCATCAGGGGGCTGAAGCGCACGCAGGTGCCTTCATCCTCCAGCTCTACCACATCAACTCCACTGGCAGGAACCAGCTGTGCCAGCTGCTCTCCCAGCTGCAGGGACAAAGCACAGTTAGGGAACTGGACAGAGCATGGCTCCTGCAGGCCCTGCCTCAGGCTCTGCCACAGCTCAGGGAACAACATGCACACAGTTTTCTCTCAAAATCAGTTCTTGCACCAAAAAAATTCACCCTGTGGGCAAGACAACTGAGTTTGACAGCTGCTTAAAGTCATGAAAATTCAGAATAAGCTGTAAGTGTTACAAGTCAGAATTTTCTGCAAAACTGCCACTGCCATTAGGTGTGCCATGATTACTGCACAGTGGATCCAAACCAGCCATGTGCTCAGCTCTGCCAGCACAAGCTTCTAGAATTAACTCAAGAGCTGGAAAAGGCAGCTGTCTGTTCAAGAATACAGAGACATTGGCAATAGAGCATTAGGCTGATTTAAAAGAATTCTAGTTTTCACATATTCCCACTAAATCAAGGGAAAAACCAACAGCTTAAGATTCAGGAATGATTTCAGTAGTAATTATGTGTAAAATGATCAGAAATGTGAAAGCAACTTTGCTTCAGAGCAAATTAATCTTTTAAATAGCCGTAAGTTTTGCTAAGGAAATCAGATCAAGAATATTTTTCAAATTACTCTAACAAAGAGTTTATAGCTCCTGATGACCCCCTGAACCATTCCACTGTCACTTCTCTTTCCCTAAAGAGAAAAGCATCCATTCTTACCCACTGATTGAAGGTGTCATAAATGTGCCTTTTGTTGCTTATTATGGGGTGCTGCATAGTTGAGGCCTGGGCAGCATGTGAGGTCTGATCTGAATCCAAAGACACAAGAATCACAGAAGTGGATTTTTATTTACTTAATTAAACAAAAGGCAACCTAAAATTTAGTTAAAAGACAATTACATTTCCTAGATAATATAACACATCTACATCATGTACTGGGCCTGGAGCAGATGAACATGGATGTTTTTGTAAAGGTATGTCGAACATGATAAATACTAGAAGTAAAACAGAGTTGAACATAATAGTTAAAAAAAAAAAAAAACAGTAAAATACTTCTGAGTTTTGAGGTTAAAATGCCCCAATGGAAATACAACCAGTGTTTTCATAAAGCAAAATCCTGTCACAGTAGGCTGCAATATTTAATACCTGTGACAGCATTTCCAGAGCTATTCCTAATGTGTTCTGCTGCTTTTAAAATTATTGCAACAATGACTAATCAGTAAACCACAGTAACGTGGTGCTTGCCACTAGCTACAAAATGTTTGAAAGGAACAGAAAACCTAAACAAACCAAAAGCTCTCCCCAACAGTACAGTCAAATCCAGCCTGCACCTTGTAAGAGACTTCCAGCATCTGCTCTCAAGATCAAAATCATATGCAAATCTCACTCAAGAAGGCAGGAAATTACTTGTTATGAAAATTTAAAACATTGCAGTCTGTCTAAAAAAAGAAGCTATCACATGTATGATTTGTCACAGATTATGACTAGCATTCACAACCTTTTTAAAAGCATGTTGCCTGAGTGAATGGCACTACATCACATTTATCTCAAATTCATTTGGTGAATTAGTAGTTTAAAATACTGTATAGAGAGGGGGTTTTTTTGTTGTTGTCTGGTTTTAAATAAATCACATACCTCTATTTGAATATTCCTGGAAAAACTTGAAAACCACCACTGGTGAACTCAGTTCATCTTCAACCTTCAAAAGAAAAAAAAAAAAAAAATTCCCCTGCTTTTTTAAGGATTTAACACCATCTATAATTCCTTANAACTTAAAAAAAAAAAAAAAAAAAAAAAAAAATTCCCCTGCTTTTTTAAGGATTTAACACCATCTATAATTCCTTACACTGCTGAGCAAAGCTTGAGCTCTCTTGGAAATCACCCCAGAATCACTGAAAAACATCAAGAAAGTTCCAGCAGGAAAAATAAGAATATAATTGATCCTGCTTTGGATCAGTTTGGAGAAACAGACTGGGCTACTTCTGGAGACAATCTGAGGATACATTCACCATCCTAAAAATGCAGGATTTATTTAAGTAGAAGGGTAAGTGATACAGTAACTTGAACTCCCAAGGCCATTAATACTCTACAACTTACTCAGTAAGCTGACTAAATTTTCTATACATCAAATATCAACTAAAATTCAGGGCTGGGGGTCAGCGAGTAAAATCACCAAACCCTGTTGGACAGAACACCTCACAGAAACTGAATTTGGAATGAATACATTAGCTGTAATTTCTGGTGTAAAAACCTCAGCTGGGATAATTTTTGTGTACAATTTCACAAGGTTCACAATATCATCTCAACAGCAGGGTAGGATGCAGCCAGAATATAGTAGAGACACTTATGGAAACTGGTTTCATAGATGTATTACTGAACAAATCCATGTTCTAAATGCAATTAAATCAAGCTCTGAACACAACTTCTGGATGCTCTTCTGCACTTCCCTGGGTGCATGAGTACAACAATGGAACTAACAAGACCCAGAGGTCACACACAACCAAGCCATGAGATTTTACTGAACACCAGAACTTAATTAGAAAGATCCCAAGCATCTTC
Source organism: Eulacestoma nigropectus (assembly GCA_013397775.1). Classification (NCBI taxonomy): domain Eukaryota; kingdom Metazoa; phylum Chordata; class Aves; order Passeriformes; genus Eulacestoma; species Eulacestoma nigropectus. The sequence continues at coordinate 452,806 of VZTE01002833.1, read as the reverse complement.
AAAACAATGGCTATAATTTAAGTAATATTTTTAAATAATTTATTCTAGTCAAAGTTATTCTTATCATTTAACAGGCAGAAACTAAGACATACAACCAAAATATTAGAAGTAGACTGTACCGAAGTTTTAATGAAATCCAGGTTTTTCAAGTTTTCCAGCAGCCTTTGGCTCTAGAAGACCAGAGCAGAAGGAGAACAAATGGAGGAGAGAAATACAGAGTTTTAGAAGTTGAAAATTATTCTGCAAAACATGAAACAGTCACTACCATAATCGCTATTTTTGAGCAAACCCCTACAACATGTCAGAGATTCAATAAGTTTTAATTTGTAAATTTAGAATTTAATGCAAAAAGATTGTCTGGTTTTAGTAAAACACTGACTACAAAGTGATTTTCACTAAAGTCTTGGTGTATTTGATTACAAAGGTGCAGATATATTACAACTCCCGTGACCAGCTAAAGCAGTGTGTAGCAGAATTTTCTCAAAGGTACCACAGCCACTGGTTATGATTGTTTGCTAATGTTTTTTAATTAGAAAAGACATTCTTATATTGTGGTTTAAGGCTATTAATAGACTATTATAAAAGCTAAGATCAATCTTAGATGCCACAAAACCTTAATGACTAATGATACACTCTTTTAGGTCTTTCATGCCAGTAGCTTCTGTACCTTTAAGAAATAATACTTTGCATATAAGTACTGCATTTTGTAACTAACACATTATATTGGACCTTAACTTTTACTAAAGTAAGGATTCCTAACATAGTGCACTTGTACCTCGAGAAATGTTTTGAAGTCCTTTTTACTAAAAGTAATTTACTACTACTTAAATCAATATGATGCCAAGTAGAATAGGAAAATAAAGTCTCTCTGAAGAGCTTTCAAGCAAAAATAGTTAAGAGAAGTGACAAAAAAGGAAGTGATTATGTTACTTCACTGTCTAGGAAGAAGACTTTTTTTTTCTCATTTATAAAAAAATACATACAATCTAATAGTAAAAGCACATCCCTCTCTCAAACACTTTCCTGTGCTTTCATCATGTGTGTTAACAATATGAACCAATGTTATACTGCCAACAACTGCAGTATTTTAGTTGAGTCTTCTACAACACATCACAATAACCAGAAAGATTTGTCAAGACCTGTCATAAATCACTGCTGAGCTGTTGCTCACCAGTTGTGAGGCATGTTTTATCCTCTCCACAATGCCATCATGGCCCAGGTACTGCAAGGAGAGCCACAGGGGCAGAGCACGGAGCTTCTCCACAGGCTGGCTTGACGTCAGCCCCGCTGCCAAGGACTGAGGAGGAAAACAAACAAACCACTGTTAACCTCTCTTCAATGCTGCCACTTTTGCCAGCTTTGGAAATTATACTTTAGATGCTTATGAAGAACATGGCAACACACCGATCAGAATCAAAATTCCAGGATCTCGAGAATGGTGAGTGAGAAGCTGAACATACCAAGGATGGATCCTCATGTCTGTACAGTGTCACTGCAGGCACTGCTGGAAGCCCCAGCCAGGAACCCAGAGTCAGAGTCATGCTGTCACATTTTGTAGCAGCCTGAAGTTTATTACAATAAACAGAATATAAGCCATATATATTTTGATTAACCTTACACAAGCACATTATTAAGTTTCTAGATACAGCGAAACATACCAGTACAGAAGAGGAGACATAACCCAAAGCCAAAGTTGCCAAATTCACACTGGAAAAAAAAAAAAAAGAGGCTTTAGCATATATTAAATATGTATTAAGAGACAGCATTTTAATCTGCAGTTTAAATATTTCATATGGATGTATAAAGGGAGGTAATTTTTTTTCATATATTTTGCATTAACAGTGCAGGAGATGTTGCTACTTGTTATTCCGAGATTGAAAACCCAAAAGTAAAAATCTACTTTGATCTAAAAATTTTCAATCCAACCTTTGGTGAAATCATCACCCTAGGTCCTATCCATAATTTTAGCATCAATTTGGTATCAGAAATAAGTAGTATGCAAATATAGTTATTCTACAAAATATCCTATTTCAAAAGTCCCTATTTCAGGCTCAAAAAATATAATCTTAGAGCACTGGAGTCTTCATCGACATGGTCTAAGTTCTTGGAATTTCTTTTTCTCTTGGTTTAATCCTCCTCCCAGTCCTGTTGCACACTGCTCTTGTTGCAGCAACTTTTTGACAACCTTCACTGATGCGCCATTTCATTCTCCCTTCTCTTTCTCAATAACCACTGTATAACGTCCTCCCTGACTTAGAAAGTCTTTTTAGGCCTCCCTGGCCTAGAAGGTCTTTTTATTCATATTTCAAGCTCTTCAAAGCAAGGGCAGATAAGATTACCATCTGAACAAAAGTAATCACTAATCTGTGCTGAAATTACCTCTCCAATTAATTCTTCCTGTGTATGTAAATCAATTTCTATCTCACAATAACAAAATTACAACCATATAAAACGCTTACTGGTGTAGAGGGGCGGTCCTCCTATATGCCAGACCCGCCCGCCTATCACCCTAGCCCCGCCCCTTCGGGCTCCTCCTCCTGGGAGGAGCCGATATACGAGGAGATGGTTTGAGCCCCGCCTGGTGGGCGGAGAATGGGCGGCGCAACAAGGTTGTTCCCTCCCCCCGTTCTAGAAGTTTCCCAGTTGTACGACCCTCTATTGGTTCCTTTGTTGCGACCCCTCCCTGAGTTCTAGATTATTGGTTCTGGCGTTGATTGATATGTTTCATTGTTAATCCCCATTGGATGTTTCCCTTAAACCCCTCCCAGTTTGCCTCCCCTTATAATCCTGAGCACACTGGTGCTCGGGGGCTTTTCTCCCTGATCCCTCGGATTTTCTACCTGCCTGTACCCGTCCCAGTTTACCCTCAATAAACCGAGCTCGGGAGACCCCCTCCCATACCCTTTACTTTTGGCCTCGGCTAGTCATTAAAGCGCCTGAAGCGAGTCTGTGCTAGGAAGCCTCTCTCTGCGCTGCACCAGACACCGGTGTGAGGTGAGCTACCCCCGAAGTGCAGTCCCCAGGGACCCAGAAGCAATCCCCACGCGAGGGACCGCGGAGGTGGAAAGCCACTGGCTCCAGAGGTGAACCTTAGCCTCAGAAACCAGCCAAGCGCCCAGGGCGAGGCTGGACACATTGTTGGGGCACCGATAAATCCGGGATCGGCCCCCAACATACTATGAAAAAACTAAAGTTGGCCCTGCGCTCTCTCTGAGCTGTCAAATTAGATGGTGTCTATTAGTCAGACTTTTTAATGAATGCAGTTATAGAGAAATAAGTCTCCAGTTCCATACCCTTCCACATGGAGCCACATCTTGTACTGCTCACACAGCTCCTTCAGCCGGCCCAGCTTGTCCGTGTGCCCAGCACCTGGAGTCCCTGGGTTGAACAGGAAAAAGGCAGTGACGAAGCATCAGCCTGCAAACTGAGGCTCTGCAAAATGAGCCTCTTGTACTGATTAACATCTCAGATAATTTTCCAGGTCCCAAGCAAGTAACAGTCACCTCCAACATTCATACTTAAAGCAAATTTTGTACATGTGTTTAATTAACTAGAAGAAAAATATCATTTTTCAAGCTAAAGTTGATGGCACATCCATCAAAAAATTCTGAAGTGTTAATGTGAAACTGATTTTTAACAGGAGATCTGCACTCACTAAAATAAGTTATAGTCATATTAACATATCAACTGACATAAGCAGAACTGTAACAATACAATCCAAACTTAAATCAGTTCAATAAAATCCCCTCTGGACAGATAATTATTGTGTGGTCATTAAGATATTTCCTGATATTTCTTGATATGCAACCACTGAGCTGTTTAGGAAAATATATCTTTTTTATTTATTGTATTCATGAAATAGCATGGGGGTTTTTGTGATTGCTTACCCACAGCACTTACCAGCATTGGCCACAAGCAACAAAGGCAGTTTTCCAGACTCAACATCATCTTTAATCACTCTGTCCAACAAAGCAACATCCTGGTATCAGTAAGAAAACAATATGTTTGTCAAACACTGAATTGTTTCTGCTGAACTGGGAAAATGCATTAAGAGTGAAAATGAACAGCATTCTGAAGTTCTGAAAGGAAACATTCTCAAAGTCTTTGTTTGTGGCTTGCAGTTTCTTCTTCTCAAAGGCAATATAATCTGAAGGCCAAATAAAGCATTTGTGAAAAATAAAACACAAATACATCACATGGTTTGTGAAAGTACTCCAACTACTCCTATTCTAGAAGTCTTGCACCAAAAAGCACTTTACTTAAAAGCCATTAAAATATTTTGCAAATTACAAGACCAAGATACAAGCTGCTTTTAGAAAATTTCCATCTGTGATTTGTACAACTTTAACACTGAAGACTTAGAGGTTGAAAAAGTAAATATATTAACATCTTTTCCTAACAACATACTTGATATTCATTTAATGAGGCTTAAAAACCAACCAAGCAAAACACAGAAAGAGCTCTAAGGGAAGATAAACTTACCATTTGGTGCTGAGATCCAAACATAGTGTTACAAGGCACACGGCACATGCAGGAAAGGGGCAACCCTAACTGCAATAGAAATGATGGAATTTCAACTGAGAAATACTCATTTCATGTGTTCACAGAAATATAGAGTGACACAAAAACCAGTATGACAACAGAAACCTTAATATTACATTATAAACTAAGTTTTCTGCTAAAACTTATAATCAAATTAGTAAGGAAGAAGTACAGGACAAATTGTGTATGTTTGGGCTCAGGTCTACTTCACATGACCAACAGCTTATGAAACGCACAACGTTAGAAACAATCATGCATTTTTAAAGAAGTTAGCACGGAGGATCCTTTCATTGGAAATATTCAGAAAATTTCCCTTCCTCCCACTGTATCACTGCTGCAAAACACAGGCTGTAGATAAAAACTCGAAGTATTTTTCCCAGACAAATGGTTTTATTTTAAATGTATGGTCCACCACAGCTGAGGTTATGCCCAGTATGGACTCTGCTTCTTTTGCTGTTATTTCCACCATGAGGAAAAATAAGTTGTCAAAATCACCAAAGCTATGCAGGCAATATGAAGCCAGGTAGGTTGCAGCTGAAACCCCCCTGATTGACTTTACCTGATTGCAGAGAGCTTGTCCCAGGCCTGTTCTGGCTGCAGAACTAATGTATATGACAGGCTGCTTAGTGTAGAGCACATTAAATCCCTCGAGTGTATAATCTTCATAGTGGGTGTGTATCACAAGTCGACAGATTTTTAGGAGACCTTCACGATCATCTTCATGATAATAGGCTGATCCATTTTCATACCTGCAAGAAATGCCAAGTAAATATGATCAACAAAACCAACAGTCAGTTTAAAGACTACAATAACACTGACCAGCAAAGAAGCTTGCCAGAGAGCAGAGAAGATAATAAAAACCCTTCTATTTTCCCAGGTTAAAGTAGATTAAAAGAAAACTTTCATGAGACAGGCTGAGATTAACAATGAGGGAAGCCTAGTATATATTTTCATTTAGACTCAGAGACAGAGTAAGAAAGAAAAGACATGTGGGTTCCTTTAAGATTGCCTTTAGAGAGTTCAAAACCTTGCTTATTAAGAGTGGCACATGGGAGGAAACATACAAAAGGCTTCATTCTGGTTTTAACATAGATGTAAATTCTGGACTGCTAATTTTAAAGATAATGCAATGTGACACTCTTTAGACTAGGTTAAGGTTGTGTTTCAGACCTTCCAAGTATTTCTAAGTTTGTGGCACAGTGGTATATTTTGTTGACATCCTCAGTCCAGTCACATGCATTTTTAAACATTATGACTACCTTGTCACACAAGTTATTCCCAGGGACTCACCTGAAAAGCCTGCAGAGCCAGAGAGTAGTGTCAGAAAGGATCCTTGTTGTAAGTTTTCTCAGTCTTTCCCTGTCCAGCACAGATATGTAAGCAGCCAAACTATGTCCCAGTAGAGCCATGTGACCCTGTTCACCAACGTTTTGAAGCCTGCAAGCCAGAACAGAGGAACAGCCAACCAAATACATGTCATGGACATTACAGTAATATAGGGTGTGTGGAATTTTAATGTAGAGTGGCAGAATTGGTTGACATGCAATTTAAATAGTTAGCAGAGAGAAGTGCAGTATATCACAGCCACCCTCCTGTGTATGACACTAAGCTGCCAGTGCAGACAAGAGCACTTCCCTTGGCCCAGTTGCTCACAGGAACAGCTCCTGCTTTTGAGTCAGCCAACATGAGCTGGAACTCTATCTGCACTTTATCTGCACTGGGACTTGAAGGTGCATTAAACACATACCCTTCTCTCCTATGCACAGAAAACTCAGGACACTTAGAGGCACAGCTTTTCTTTGTTTGATGGGGTTTTTTTGTTTGTTGGTTGTTTTTTTATTTGTTGGTTTTGTTTGGGTTTTTTTTTTAATCTTGAACATGTTTTTTGAATGTTAGTTTTCAATAATCTTCTGCAGATCAGTTAGTACTATTTCCATTTTGCAGAAAAATGGAAACAAATTTTATTTCCTTTCATTTTAAAGTCTACAGAGATACAAGATAAAAAAATCTATTGGTATGCAAAGCTTTAAGACTTTGTGACTTAACTTTCAGAAAGTGGAAAAAAAATGAGCTGTCACATCAGAAACAATTCCCTTGTATAACTCAACTTAATAATTAGTAATGAAAGCTTTGTAATTTTAAGAAAGCCAAGCCTCATGCATTATTCTGCTTCACTATACAATGTAAGGTGCCTTTAAAAAGTTACCTGGTTGCACAATATTTTACACTTTAAAATATATAATACATACACTTATGAATATAAGTATATATACTAAAATATAGAAATAAATTATATTTACTGAAACATACACAGAACTTAAAATTAATTAAGTTCTATAATGATCAGAATATAACAAAATCATGTGTCTTCCAAACACAGTACCTGATACTGGCCTTACCTGTAGGACTGTGAAGTTTCCTCTTCCTCCTCTCCATGCATTAGGTTCTGAACTAACTGAAGTATGCTCACCATATCCTGGCCACTGGGAGGGGAAACAAAACCACATTAAAAAGACACAAACAGGTAAATACCAGCATCTAAAAGAAGCCATGTGGGACACTGCACTTTTACTGAATGCTGAGTTCAGCACCAAAAAATGTTTCCTTGGTCTCAGAAAAACTGATCACAAAGATGAGGATGCTGAATCAATTCAAAACCCTACTTGCTTATAGTAGGAGACTCAGAAAAACAAATCTAATGATATCTGAAAATTTGGTCTGAAAAGCCTGACTTGCCAACACTGAATTCTTATTGCTACACAGCCAGGTGTGGTAGTAGCTAAGGATCCACTACTAAGGTAGTAGCTAAGGATCCACATTTCGCTTCACATGAACCAGCTTCAGCTCGTAACTCAGCACATCTCTTAAACAATTCCCTACAAATCTCAGTTTCTAGCAGACACAAGCTACATTAGACTTCTGAGATGAGACAACATGGTAAAACTGGAAAAGATCCACAACACCTCAAATTTTATAATTCCAACTAAAATTTACAGTAGCGTAGGAACTTACATTGACAGTTGAAATTGCTTTTTATTCATAGAAAAGATAATTCAGTGACTCTACCTAAAACCAGGGTTAGTTTCTGCACAGCAGAGATTAAATAGCTTTTGCAATATTTTCTAAAGTGCTAGCCTGAGCTCCTGCAGGATCATCTCCCACAGAGGACACAACCAATTTAAATCTTAGTTTTCAGGTACAGTCGTATTACCTGCCTGATGCACAAGAGCTCTGTTTAATTTCTAAAGACAGCTGTGCTAAAAAGGTGGGAGGTTTCTGGGTTTGAGGGGTTTTTTTTGTTTTGTTTCTTTACCATTCCAACAGAAATTTGTTTACTTTGAGTCACAGCTGTAGGCAACAATACTTCATCAGATTCCATGAGTTCAAAATTTCAGTCACCAAGGACAAGTAATCTTTTTTCCTCCTTTCTACATGAGAATGAAAATAGTTGGTATGATTATAGTATTACTTTTTTTACCCCTATGTGAGTATGGGAAGAAGTTTATTATGATGTCTGGAAAATGTTAATTTTTCCATTAATACAAGTTGCTTGGAAGACAAACATGCTATGTGTAGTTTAAGATTTTGAAAAGAGCATTATCTAAAAACTCTTGCTGCCTACCTGCCTTGGAGAGGTCCAGGAATATCCTTCCGTGCATATTTCTTTTCATTTTCCTCCTCCACTTTCCTAAGTTAAAGACACAAAATAAACTCTGTATTTAGTTTGTGCTTTATAACATCAAATACATAATTGACTTTGACTTGCAGAAATACATACTGACATGTATCTATTTCACTAACAGGTTCAGGAATAAACCAGATGAGACCAATACAAAAGTTTAGTTCAGACTGAATTAAAAAGTTGCCAAGTTGTTTGGGTTTTTCAGTTCTTTAAGAGAAAGCTTAGAGACGAATCTCATATATACAGGAATTAAAAATTACTTGCACTGCAATACTAAAAAAAAAAAATCCTAACTTTGAAAAACAGACCTGTTGGACTTGTTTTGAGTATTACAGAGCATGCATAAAAATGTATACACTTACTTTAAAAACCCCATCATTTGAGAAATAAAGGTGATTTGTATAAGCTTCAGAATGACAATGTGACCTTAAACTACCAGTAAAATGAGGGGTTTTTCGGCTTAATGCCAGTGACACAAATAATCCTCCCCTTAGCACAAACAGCTGTTGGTTTTTATTGTATCCTTTGCACACACCTCTGATTGTCTTCCAGCATCTTCATTGCTTCGTTCAGATTCTTCCCCATTTCTGCTAGAGTAGGGTCCACCATCTTTTAGGAAAAAGATAGCAACTTTCAAGAAAAGATCAAAAACTATTTATCTTACTACTGTCTCTATAATCTAATAAATCCTAGAAGAGGCTAAAAAGTCAACATTTTGTACCTAGAAACAAAAGAAAGTATCCTTTGAGACTGCCCTAGAAAGGAGAAATAAAATGGCACTGTTGCCTGCCATTTCCCCAGTAGACTTTTACAACAGTAGTTTTCAAAACAGATGAGAAAACACCTAACCCAAACACTCTCGTAAATCTATTTTTTTCCTATTTCTGGTATCTTTAAACCAGTTTTTAATTTTAACTTATTGGAGAAATTCCCTTTATGTAGACAAAAGAGTAAAACTGACCTGCAGCAGCTAAGACAGGCAGAGGCACAGCAATTATCCTCCAGTAGCTGCAGCCCTCCAGCTGCACAGAACAGGCCAAAAATCCTGATCTCACTGCTGAAATCAGGTAACCAAAGATATTGCCAGGATGGAAGTGTTTAAAAATCATGGAACTTATTTGCCCTGAACCAATGACAAGCTCAAAGTATTTCCCAAAGAACTGCTCTGGCTTTGAAGAAGTCTCTTTCATAAACTTTAACCCAAGAGGCCTGACAGAAGTTTGTGACACTGACACGAGACACCTGGACAGGAACATTTATCCATTTAAGGATTAGATGCCATTTGAAGCTTCCAGAGAAAGTGGAAGGTGTCATTTGGCAGAGCCTGATTTACCTATATTTGAAAATAAATATACCCCAATGTGATGGTAGAAGGCAACACCACTGCTAAGCTCCATCACCTAAGACAGCAAAAACCCCTGAGATACTCAGGTGACCCTATTACAGAGTTTCTTCTCCCTACCTCTGCATAACCTCCATAAATTCAACACCAAGCCATCACCCACATACCAAAGACTCTGGTGGTTACCCCTGCAGGCTGCGGAGGACAAGGGGAGGCACAGGGGTTGTTTACAGAAAAAATCCCACAGGCAAATGCATTCACTCAGGCAGATGCAGACATAAAACCAAATGCAATCACAGAAGGTAGCGGGATTGATTTACATGAGGATTTTACACTATTTCCATCCGGAAGACTGATCAAGGGAGGAAAAAAAAAAAAAAACTTAAGTTGAGAGTTACCATATGTTCAAAGACTGTTTTTAACCAAATATTTTGAGATTCAACTCACATTATAGCAAGTGGTAGGTGGCTGAAAGAATCACTAGCCAGGCATGGGCACAGTGATCAGACCAAGACTGACAATTCTCTGTTCTGTGGCTTTGGAAGCGGCTAGTAACAAATGTTTGGGGAAAGAACAAAAGAACAGAGCAAGTACTGAATAATACTTTCCCATCAGAACTCCCAGCATTCAGCAATAAATAGGTTTTTACACTTTTACACTGACTTGTACAACATCCACTGGGTATGAGGGCCACAACTTGATTAAGCACTGAGTGACAAAGCAGTACAAACACAAAAAGTTCAAGACCTCATCACAGAGATTAAAAAAACCCAACACACACTGCAAGCATTCAATACTCAGACGAAAACAGATATAACTAAAGAAAAAATATAAATTTGATCTTTGGCAATATGTCCATACATTTTGAGTGGTTTCAGAGTTGCACCATGTCAAAGAAACTCTAGAAAGAAGCTTGGGGGGAAAAAAAAAAATCAGTTTTGCTCCTGCAAGCCCTTAAGGGAGTAAATGATTGGACTAATCTACTGATTGTGACTATCTCACATAATTTAATTCAGGCTGCCATAAAACATCATCAGTGGCTGAAAGGCAGTTACTTGTTTGAACCTTCCTTAGCATCACACGCAAATATTCAAACAGATGTGTTGTGGATGAGGACTTGAGATGTAGAGGCATGACAAAAAGGGCTCTGAGCTGCTTTTGTTTGCTACTAACATAAAATTCACCTGGTGAAATGACATCAGATGTTAAAAACTGCATATCCTTACCTTGTGACTCACCCTGTCTCACTAATAATTACACATGCATGAAACCCTTCTGCCAATAAGCTGGCAGAATAACTACATAAAATACAGCTTCAAAACTCAAGTTACACTAAGCTCCAAAAAATGCTATGAAATCCACAGTCTTTGAATTCTGACATGGGCTGAATTGGAAAATTAATCCTTTCTGATTTTTTCCAGTTGCTAAGTGGATATGCAGCAACTTATTTTCTCCTCTGAATTACGGAAGAAGAAAAATCCCACCTTTAACTGCTGCATGCTGAACTTTATATATGCTCCTCCTCTGCTCACATTAGTAAGGACATGGAGGTGGGAAGGAGGAGACTGCTTATTTTAAGCAGCAAGAAAAATACGTGTAGCAAAGTTGCAGCAACAAACCATTTAGTTAAGAAAGGTTTCTGAACACACTTTAATAACAAGAGCAGTAATAAACAGAGTATTTTTTTGATGGTCTTGAACTGTTTTGGAAAACGACTGGGGGAGGAGTTCTTGACCACTCCCTCCTGAACCACAGGGCAACACATGTGTTTAGGGGGTTAAAGCAGCTGCCGGAAGTTTCTGCACTCAATCCTTTCCCTGGATCACAGGCAGCCTTTAACCAGGGGAGTTACAGGACATGCAAATCCTTACAAGCTCTAAGGAGGCACCAGCCATGGCTTTTTTCTTCCCGGTGTCCATTCAGCATCCCAACACCTCCTGCCTCCTTCAGCCCCTCAAAGACCCTGACATACCTCAGCCTGCTTTGTCTTTTATCATTCATTGCCTTCAAAATGTGTTAATCCAACTCCCTAAGATTATCCTGCCATAGCTTTGATTAGTAGTCACTTCCCCATTCTGTAACTAATCTTTTACTATTTTACTAAGCACTTTGAACTGTGAACTGTTTATGATTTTATAGGCAGGATGTCACACCTTGGAGTCACTTGGCAACTGGGGAGAGGATAAGGGGCCATTCTCCAACTGTGGTAAGACTGAAAATTAATTGCAAATTCAAAACGGAGAACGTTGCTTCATATACCAATGTTTTACAATATTGATTTTGCATTTCTGTAGGCTGTACTCCTAACGAAATAAAGGGATGAATTTTAAACAGTTTGCATAAACTAATGTTGTGCAAAGCAACTCACAGGTGTAGCTCTTTCCCTGTTTCATGGGAGCTCATTTTCCCACTACATTATTATAACTGCCTGAAAAGAAAATTTTACCATCAAAATCCAAAACCTCTTCTCAACAGTAAATTAATCTCAAACAGTACCAGTATTCTTCAGCCAAAAGAATATGGTGTTTATTCTCCAGGGTAAGAAGAGCTTAAGATAACAAAAAAAAGCAGACACTTCATGACTGTTTAGCTTGAATAAAAATCGCAGTGTGTCATCACAAGGCTTCTGCTTATAGGTATTTGCTCTTTTAATCTTTACTGTTCCCCTGACATGTACCAGGACCTGCATGCAGCTCTACTGCCATGAGTTTTCTGTAAACTTACCAGGATGTTGTGGTAAATAGCACAGTAACAAAAGACAAGAGCCAGAGGCTGAGCAAGAAACAAAAACAATTTTTTCATGTTTAGGGAAAATTCTGCTGTAGAGACAGCAAGAAGTTACAAGGAAAGAATTTCCACTATTTTACCATTGACAAAGTCACCTAATTTGAAATGTTAAAATCCTTCAGAAGATTGGTCACTTCTATCAAAATCTAAATGGGGAAAAAAAAAATACAATAGTTCTGTTAGGGCAAAGTTCTGAAATCTAACACAGGCTTCCAGAATTATTTAAGTAAGTTCAGCCCAACAAAAGACTTCTGAATTTCAGATAAAATTAACTGTAATTATATCACTTATGACACACAATATTACACAATATTAATACCTTAAAAAATAAAGCAAAAAAAAAATCCACTGAAACAAAGTTAATTTGCAAAATCAAGCCAAGAGATTTTTGGTGTGCACACCTGTGTGTCAGACTGCAATGGTTTTCCTTGCAGTCCTACTGCGTAATGTTTTCAATTCTCAGGAAGTTTCTCATCTGCTAAAAAAATCTTTTTCCATTTGCAAGATGTTAATGATAGCAGTCACTCAATGTCACCGCATTACAGTTCATCAGGTGATTGTACCAAAATGGTTATGAAAAATACAAAGTTGTAACAAATCTTACTACAAGTTAAAATGCACTTATTACTGGCATCCTGATAAGCTACATGTATAAATACATGGTAAGGAGGGAATCCATGGTTCAAATGAAAGAGAGTCTCAGATCTATTATCATAATGCTTAAATAAGCATAAGATAAGTGGACAGACATTCTCTGCAAAGAAATGTATCCCAGAGTGGAGGAATTTCAAATATATCTGGGGAGAAGACTTCTGACATATCATGCTGAAGACTTAAGTAAAACGAAATTGTACAGATTTACCACAATCTTAACCAAAGACTATTCCAGGAGGGCACTTACTGCTAAATATCTAGAAGACCATAATTGTATTATGGCATTTTATTATACAGAGGACTACAGCTTTTATCACACACATGGAAAAAAAGCCATGAGAAACAAGAGAAAAAGTAAAACAAATGATAACTCTTGACACATATCTATCTGCATATATGGAAAAATCAGACATGCAAGTTTTTGCAGACCATTATAGGCTATTCCTTACCTCAAGAATAATCAAAACATGGACTTTTAAAAGGTATTTCATTCTCACAGTATGTTTATTGATTCTTATGATGAACTAGTCAAGCAAAGTTTCTAAGAACTTGTTCAGTACTACACTTGCTCTGTACTAATGCACCTTCTTTGAATAACCATGTATCATACTATTGTTCTCTTTCAGTCCAGTTCATAGAGAGCACACTCCGAGCTATTCCAGTAAACTTTTACTTAAATAACTAAAACTTTTCATAACAAGCAGGAGTCACTTCTGTCAGCACACGTAAAGAACCTAAGCTTTTAAACGCTAACAAATACTCTGTAACAGTGTATTCTTCATGAAGCTTGTAATATATCAAACTGTTTTTGCCACCAACCCATTAGCCACGTCAGAAGTATACTTCCTGAATTTCCCAACCATCTTACTGGAGCACATCCCATTCAAATTTCTCTGGATCATCCCTAAGATCACATAAAACCGAGCATCCTGCACATAGTAAATGACATAAGGAGGGGCGTGTGCATTCAAAGCCTTAAGCGCACAAAGTACTCGTTATTCGAGAGGCACACAGCAACAGAGCGACGGGGACAAGCGCCGGGAGGGCAGGACCTTCGGGCAGGTGCCGGCCCCAGCACAGGTGTGGAGCAGCCACTGCCGAGTGAGACTGACTCACTGTGACAGAGGAAAACAGGCACTGTCCGGCACTCGTGGCATTACAGAACCAATATTTGCTTTGCACAGTGCATTGGGCAGAAGAGCAAACACAGGGCAGCAAACGCCTCCATTTCAATTTTTAAAAATGGGTAAAACAATAATTTATTTAGTAACATTTCCTCTCCCGTCCTGCTGAAGGCTAACACTCACAGGAAATGAGCTCCATCTTTTTTCTTTTTAACAAAACAAAAAACCCGCTCCTAAAGCATTTCCTTATAGTTATCCTACTTAGTTCCAGATCCGGGACACGGATGCCGACCACACCGGCGGCTGCGGGGGTCGAGGGGGACACGCCCGGGGGCTTCACTGGTGCCCCAAAGCTCCGGGAGGCAAAGCCACTTCAGTCCCCGGGGCAGCGCCGCGCCCCGAGCCCCTGCCGCCGCCGGCCCGCGCCCCTC
>VZTE01002833.1:385526-438009 GCA_013397775.1 Eulacestoma nigropectus | reverse complement strand
GCAACCGGTCCGCCCCCCCCGCCGTCCGCACCACCGCGCCGCGCCGGCGGGAGGGTGTGCGGCGGCCACACTGCGCACGACGCGCCGGGGCCGGCCCTTCGCTCCGCGCACCGCCTGAGGCCGCTCCCCCCCGCGCCGGCTGGTGGAACAGTCCCCAGAAGCCGGGTCGGTGCTGTGCGGATACCGGCGCATGCGCGCGCAGGGAGCGCGGCCCGGGCGGCGATGGGCGGGCGTTCCGGAGCCGAGGTGTGAGGCGAGAGCTGTGCACGGGTTCGAGTCCTCGCCGCGGCGGGTCGTGGCAGGCCGGCCCCTGGGAGGGTTCTGCGTGGCTCCAGCCTTCGCGAATCTCTCGGTTGTCACCCCGCTGTCGCCTGAGAGGGTACCAAAGCCTTTTCTCCGCGCACATGTCCCGCGCCGGAACGCTTCACAACCTTGGCAGAGAGCACGCACCTGCCCGCGGGTTCCCGTCTGACAAGCAGCCCTCGGAGACCCAAACCTGGGCTTTTCCTGAGCTTTATTTCTGTTCTTCCAAGCCGGAGTTACTTTTCGGTACATACCCTTCTTCCTATTAGTGCCATTGCTGTTATTTAATAGCACCACTTGCAGATGGCGTTGTTTTGCGCAGGGATGTGTTGGGATGAGGAGCTGGAAAGGGCAGCCCCTTGGCCCTGACGCAGCGCATCCGCCAAGCACTGGGCAGCGCGCTCTACACTCTTATTAAAATTTACTTAAATCTACAAGCCGTCCATGCCTATTTATAGTTGTTCATGGAAGAAGTCATGATAGTTGCAAAGGCATTAATCCAGGTCACAGAGCGAACTTCCACCACCTGCCTGGAGATAGTTCCCTCAGTCAAACCTGAGCCCATTGCCAGGAGCAAGGGGAAGCTCCCGGTGCTCCCGGATGCGCTCCTTTTCTTCCATGGCTAAGGGGGCTGTCTTGCAGGACACGACCCACGCGCGGTGTCACCTCTACGTGGGCTTCGAGTCCGCTTTGTGGCACTGGTTCTGCATGTACAAAGCTGTGTACACGAGTCTCTTCAATAACCTCACATCACTTGTGGCTTTCTCCTCAAGTTGTCTCAGCAGCAGAGGACAAAGCAGAGGAACCTCACGGGCTGCTGCTGCTGAAGCAGGTGTGCCTCGGCCCTGCTCAGTCTGCAAAACAAGGGCAAAATTGAAAAGAAAAAGCCGTAACCTACTCACGTAAGCAGGCAACAAGGAGATAATTTAAAAAAAGATAATAAGGAAGCAGTGCCTAGTTTTCACTTGTCTCTCAATAGCTGCAGCACTAATGCACAGTGACCCCGTGGTGCTACTTAGACGAAAGCCCAGGCGACACAGTCACCGACACCTTCGGGGGGAATGCACAGGCGCTAGAGATGCGAGCCCACGAGCTGACGCCCAGCTGCCCTGCCATCACCCGCGGGTCATCCATCACCCACCGGGGCCCGGCGTGGGGAGCCGACCCTTCCTGGCAGAGGGAGCGCTCCGGGGCCGCAGGGATGGCGAGGCGGCGGCGGGGCCGGGGCGGCGGCGGGCGGGCCCGTGAGAAGGAGGAGAAAGAGGAGGAAGAAGAGGCGGAAGCGGCGGCGGGCGATGGCCGGGGCGCTGCTGCGCGGGGTGCGGCGCTTCCCCTGGCTCTGCAACGTGCTGCTCTACGGGGGGCTGTTCGCGGCGGGGGACGCGGCGCAGCAGCTGCTGCGGGGACAGCCGCCCGACTGGGCGCAGACGCGGCGCGTGGCGCTGGTGGCCCTGGCCTTCCACGGCAACTTCAGCTACGTGTGGCTGCGGGCGCTGGAGCGGGCGCTGCCCGGCCGCCGCCCGCCCGCTGTGCTGGGCAAGGTGCTCTGCGATCAGCTCCTGGGCGCGCCCGTCGCCGTCTTCGCCTTCTACACGGGTGAGTGCCGGGGGTTCCATCGCAGAGCCCCGCAGAGGCAGCGGCACCGCATCGCGACCCGCGCCTGGCTCGGAGAGCGCGCACCGGCAGCGGGACTCGGCACCCCGAGGAGGCCGGGGTGGGTGGGTATCCCCTGCCCGCCCGGCGCAGCTCCCGCACCCCAACACGCCGCTGCCCGGGCGCTCGGAGCGGGGGGCCCTGGAGACCCCGGCGGCTCTCCCCGAGGATGCCCGCGGGCACCGCGGGCGCTGAACCGCCTGTGGCACTTCAGAGCTTTCCGTGAGGGGTGCTGGACCAAAGGAGGCCTGTCCTGAGCTCGGTTGGGCATGTAGCTTTTAATTAGCAACAAAGAATTCAAAGCACCTTCAAAGATTGTAGCATCCATGTCTGTTTGAAGTGTTCTGCTTAGTTCTCAGCATCAGCTGTCTCATTTTCCAAAACACAGCTGTAAATGTCAGGAAATACCATAGTTCAGTGAACCAGCTTCTGCTGTGAGAGTCTATAGAAATACAGCATGCTACTAATGGCTAATCTCAAAAACTAGCAAGTAAGAAGATACTTTAAAGAAGTCTAGTATCTATTTCAGAAATAAACATGAGGGAATAAGAAAATTAATAGGTGAGACTAATGTAATTAAATTATCTCATTTAATTTGAACTTCATGTGGAAAAAGAGTAAGACAGGTCCTCTTTTTGTCTGGTATTGTGAGATCTGTGTTCTATGACCCCAACAGGAAAATCATTCAGTTTGTGGTTGAAGAGAAGTAAAAAAAGAAGTCAAACACCAGATACTTCCTCTCAAAATCTTAACTATGTCACAACTTAAGCTGAGAATTGCCCAAGGACCAGAAGGATCTGAAGGACCACAAAAGGCATAGTAGAAGTCCCTGTATTGGGTACCAGTAAAGTAATGTGTCCATTGAGAGATACTGATAACGTCAAGGCATGGGAATACCTAGAAAGATCGCAGAGTCAGACTAAGGAGCCTCTGCTTATATGCAAAATGCCTTATTCTCTCTCTCATGGGTGTAAAAGGTGCTTTCATCTTCTCCGTTCCACCACCACACCACTGGTGCGTGGTGTGGCAGAGAAACAGATGCTACACCACCTGTACACCCAGTATATCCCAGCTGATCTCTGGTGTCAGCGCTGGGAGTCAAGTCAACAGATGAGGAGATTTCATATAGTGCTATTAGGTAGTCAGAATGGTATTTTTTGTAACAGTATCAGCTTTTCTTTCAAAGATATTATATTTTGAGACGGGTCTGGGATTTCATTGAAAAATGTGAGCATTTCATTGGTTGCATTTTTTCTGATTGTTGTAAATATTTTACCACTAGGTATGAGCATCCTTCAGAGGAAAGAGGACATCTTTTCAGACTGTAAAAAGAAATTTTGGAATACATATAAGGTGAGGCAAGTAATTTGCTTATCTCACACAGGCAAAAAAAAAAAAAAAAGGATAAAATATTTGAAATATTCCTTCCTCCAACATTCTTTTTTTACTCTTTCTTTCTTTCACTCCATTATTTGATTATGTGTAGGAAGCTTTAAGTACCAGCAGTTGTGAAGTAAAGGCAGTTTGGGTTAGGCAGTGCTGCCAGATGGGTGAAATTATGCCATTTAAAAAATGTACAGTGTTTATATACATAACATTTGCACACAGCTCTGTTTGAATGACAGCCCTACAATACAACACTGATTCAGGGTTTTTTTACCTTTTGTCTTAAGAACTACCCATACACCAGTGTTTAGTTAGTGATACTATTGAAAACACTTACATGCACACCTATTAAAATCATTAATTACAGAGACACCTTCTTTGAGAATAATTTTTAGCCTGTACTTTTTAGTGACAATCTTCTCACTTTCAGAAACACAACCCCTTGTTTTAAGAAGACTTTGCTATAAACAGCTGGCTTTGATTTGCATTTCTGCATACGCAAGACAAAATTATCTGTGCTACCTAAGAGCTCAGCAAGCTGAGAATGTTAAAGATTTCTCAGATGCAAGAAGAATGATGGATTAGCAGGAAAAAAAGTAATAGAAGGAGAAAATGTGATTGCAATGTGAATTTCTTTCATATTGTAGAATTATATAGGTAGGATGGAAAAGGATTATTTTTATTCCTATGGAAGATGTTTCTAAAAGCAGTGCCCACTCTAGCCTATCAAAACATAAGGTTTCTATCAGCCTTATGTTCGATATGTAAATTATCCATTGATTCTTCTAAATATGCCTTACGTGTATGAGTAAGTAGAAGAAGCATTGCAAGTGTGAAATAAATAGTGTTCAGTGGTACTTTTCATTAATGACTGAAACAAATGTTCACATGTTTAAGCATTTGTTCACCCATCTGGTAAATGCACTTATTGTGTCTGGTGTCAGATGTCTGTGAAGACTTAATTCTGCTTAGGGTTTTGTATTTAAAATGAGTTAGAATAATGTGTTTGAAAAACTCAGAGCATAGAGGCTCATGAAGATGATTGGAAGTTTAGTATGGCAACCTCTAGGTTAAGCAACTCCATTTGTAATTGAACAGCTTTTCTTAACTTTACTCAAATATTCCACTAAATGTGGAAAAAATGAATCTTGGTGGTTGAAATCCATAAGAATAACAAATTATTCGTTTTCTTTTCAGACAGGGCTGATGTACTGGCCTTTTGTGCAGGTGAGTTCTCAGGGTAACTCCATGAGCCTTTCCTTGCCATAAAACCTGGTCCTGTGCAGCCACACGGTGTCTGACCCCAGGAGAAGCAGTGGAGTTGTTGGGTGTGTAACAATGCCTCGAGCACTAACTGAGCTCTCTCTCCTTTCAACACAGCTGTCAAACTTCA
This sequence comes from Eulacestoma nigropectus, assembly GCA_013397775.1. NCBI lineage: Eukaryota > Metazoa > Chordata > Aves > Passeriformes > Eulacestoma > Eulacestoma nigropectus. The sequence goes on along the minus strand of VZTE01002833.1, from coordinate 433,274 downwards.
TTTTGATCCCAGTTCACCTGCGAACAGCTTACACTGGGCTCTGTGGCTTTGTCTGGGCTACCTTCATTTGCTTTTCCCAACAGAGTGGAGATGGCACAGCAAAGTCAGCATTTATGTGGCTCCAAGGAGAGAAGGTCAATGCAGATGAAGAATCATCAGACAAATAAAAACTTTAGTTCTGGACGCATTCTAAATTGCTAAACTGGGTTTGTAAAAGTCAGTAAATCACACTGCAGCCTCATTGTTGTGTTTAAAATAAGCAGTTATCTCAACATTTGGTGGGTAGTATAAGCAGTGGAACAGTTTGTCTTTGCGCCTGTTTATTTTTCATAAAAGAGGCCAGTTGTATATTGACATTTAATTATTTTCATGCTGTCAGCCCATCTCATCTGGGAACAACTGACTTACAGGGCAATGTAAGCATTTGCACATCATATCACTGCCTCACTGGGGAGAAATATTAACTGTAATTTAATTTTCAAGCAACTTGTAATTGCTAGAAAAAGAGGAATAGAATATGAAATCATCAGTTGTCGGACTTGATAATTGTTATCAATGCAAGGTTACTTGCAGAACAAAATTTAATGGATTCCATATCTAAAAAGTGGCATTGAATCTGTTTCATTGAGAGGAAACAAAAGTGCTGTGTTTGTAGAGCCCTCTTTTCTATGGGGCTAACTTGTTTTATTCTACATGAAAATTTATATAGCAAATGAATTATTTCATAGAATATACAAACCTGAACTATATTTGTACATGTTTTATCTTAGCTGGGAGAATAAAGATAGCTTTGGTCAGAGTCCTTTGGGGTGGGTGCTGCCCATTGACCCTTGGGGTCAGTCATAAGCAACTCCTGCACAGTGGAACCCCTCTAAGCACTGCAGGGAGGTTTTGTTCTGTGTGCAGCCATTGCTTCCTTTGCTCCTCAAGGGCCAAAGTGTTGAAGAGTACATGGGAGTTTTGACTCGTCCACTCTTTTCAGCTGTTTCATTATGCTGAAGATATAATTAAAATTTTGAAGAAAAAGAGCATGGGAAGGAAGGTAACATGAATGGCAGAAGCCAGCTATATATATATATATCAGGAAGTTCCATTTCTTCTTCAAATGGCTTTTAAACAGTCCTGTTCACAGAAGACACTGGGTAACTATGCACAGGAGACTAGGAGAAGGTGAAAATTAATTCTGGATCTGCTTTGTCAGCTTGAGGATCAGGTCTGGATATGGGTATTTTTTAAATGTGCGTATTTATCTCAGAACAGGAACTGTGCAAATTTCTGTGGTTGCAGTAAGTTGAAATCAGACCAGTAAAGGAGCCCTTGCTATATTAGAATGGGATTTTCTGCCTTGAAGTTACTAAATTGTAAGCTTGAAAGAGTATCTGATTTAATGGGTCTGATTCTGAAGAGAAGACTCATCCCTCTGTTACAACGATAATGAACTACTTTGAGGAATGTCTGAATTCCTCAGTCTTGTCTAAATAGTGTACCAAAGCCTGCTTAGGCTATAAATACACATTCCTTTGGCCAGCAGCTGTACTACTTAATATATTGGTAACAATTATTTGTCACTGTAGGAGCCCAGTGCAGCTCAGCTGAGAAAGGAAAAGGGATCATGCAAGCACTGGCCAATCTAGTTCAGGTAAAATCAACTTGTTTAGCATAATCCAGTGGTCAAGACTGATACAAAGTGCCCATATGGCTTTGACCAGAGGACTGCATGAGTGGGAGGAGGGTGGATGGCAGGGGGCTGCCTCCACAGCCTGTTTTGCTGGCAGGCAGGTGGAGGAGGTACCTACCATCTCAGGACAGACAAATCACTGCAATTCCATCTTCAGCTGCACAGGCAGATGTGGAAGAGCACACCTGCCTACAGCCTCAAGGTGGAATTAATTTTAATTTACTTTTGACACCTGTGGTATGGACATCTCCAGCTTGGCTAATTGGTTTAAGCTCTGTATGATGAAATGTGCACCGTAAGGGCCCATTTCTCTCCATCTATCACATGGAAGCTCATATGACTGGCTGCTGTGTCAATAGCTTCTTTGTAGATGCTTATATTTGGTGAGTTGAATTCCCCTGCTGGATGTTGCTGCATGAATCACATAGTGTAAATTGAGCAGTCCTGATGTTGGACATCCCAGGAGGAGTAGAAATCCACAAAGGAACTAACTGCATTTTGTCTGTCTATTTAAAAAATGAGGGAACAGATGCTTCAGACAGCTATAGCTGTTAAACTGTTCTTGAGCGTATAAAGTCCTCAGGATAAAGAAGAAATTTCAGTAGTGGTTTTTTTGTGTTGATATTTTTGGGATCTGACTGGTATTCTGAAGTCTGTTCTATTTAGTAAAAGCTAAAAATTTCAGGTAAGGTATGCTAATTAAGTATTTAACTTTTTTTTACAGATGCTATTTATTTTTATTTCTGCTTGTGCCTTAAGTATTTAATGATTAATAGCATTCACTTGGAGAAGGGAACTGGAGAATAATTTCATTACAAGGAGAGTGAAATGCTGTTGGTTTGCTGTAAGCAGTATGTGATGTTTTGCTGTAACTCAGAGCAAAAAATCTTTCTTAATGGGTATGGTTGGTAAAACTTAATCCCCAGATGAATCAAGAATTTATAACTCATGATCTGTATAATGCTGATGCCTTTCTTCATCAGGACTAACTAATAAATGGAAGATCCATCTTTTATTTTAAACGGCTTAAAAGCTTATACAAGCTGTGCTTTATTGCTCTCTGCTTTTGTGCTCCGAGCTTTTTGTTTGGGAATTTGAGCTAAATGCTGCTTTGTCTTCAAGTTTCTCTGGCTGGGGAGTTCAGGATTTCTCTCCATCTTTCTATTACTTGAAGTACAGTTCTTTCGTGTAATGGAAGCCCGTGACTCTTATATTTCAGTAGGCTTTAGATCCTGCATAATTCTTTCACTTTCTCTGTTTTTCTTGTTAAGGCACTTGACAGCTAAGTAACACAAGTCCCTTTTCACATCAAAAAATTTGTGGTTTTTTATTTTAATTGCATACTGATTGGTCTTACAAACATTTCAGACCCACATACTGCAAAATAATGAAGCTGTGTTGGAACAATTTCTCAGTGTGTGTAAACTAATGGACCTTCTAAAGATTTTCTTCCTCTGACAGTTTAGTCTGAGGACCTAATCCCTTAGTTGTTAGAGCTTTCATTATTTCTTGATAATTTTTTGGCTTAGAAGATTAATTGCACAGAATAACAGAATGGTTGAAGTTGGAAAGGACCTCTGTATGTCCAGCCCAGGTCATCTAGTCCAGCCCCATTTGACACATATGTAAACTTTTGTTTGCTTCTTCCAGCAACTCAGTAATTTATTGGGGGGAAAAAAAAAGAAATAAGAAAAAAACGGGCAAGATTTATCCTAATGTCTCTCTGCTACCTTTTCGAAAACAGTCGTAAGAGCTTTATGACTATTTCAAGGAATTGCACTGATCTTACTGGCAGCTGAACATGCAGATTTCCACAGGATGAACAGAATTATACATCACATAGGTGCTCAGGAAGGAGCAACACACTGCCAGTAGCTATTGGGCCTTCAGTCAGGTGATCTTTTTATGCCATGGATCTTCTCTAAGAGCAAATGGGATGAGCAGACATTTGTATCAGGTGCAGTTCCAGCTCCATGTTATTCTGGATGGCTGTGGAGATGTGGAATCTGAATTTGAAAAAATGAGAATTTCAAAATTTATTTTTCTACTGCAAATCTTTTATGTAAATGAACCTTCTGTGCTTGCTAATATGCTAAATACATCCTTCTTAGAAAATTCACCAGAAGGCCTCTGTCTTTTTCACACCAGAAGCACCCATCCAGTAACACAGCATAAAATAACCATTTCCTGCTGCAGCGAAGGTGAAACTGCCTCTAGTCTGTTACCGTATCTGATATGTTGAGTTCTCTTTATAGAACAACCTTTGAAATCTATGCAGCTTTAGCCTTCCAATTCTCTGCTGTAAGTGCCAATGCTTCCTGCTTGTGCTGCTGCCTCTACTGCTAGTGCCAATCCAGTGAGATGTGCAAGAAATACTTGAATTTTACTAAAATAATGAATTTCAAGTTGACTGAAATTGTCTATGTTTTTGCAAAGGCTTAATAAACATTAAATGCTGTTCTTTGGCTCTGTCTTTAACTAGTATGTGTAAAAACAAAGCCAGATCATATATAAAGTTCTTATGGGATCTTCATGGACCACATGCAGCAAAAAGCTCAGTTTGATGTCACAAACCTTAATGCAGCAGAGTAAAAACTAAGCAGGGATTATTCACTCCCTTTCAAGTTCAGTTACATACATTAAGTCAGCTGCCATTTCTGAACAAATTCAGAACAGAATTAATAAATAATATATTTGCAGAAGGAATGGAGGAATTCAGGTAGCAAAAAGATATAAACAACTTTTCTAGAGTACAGAGGTTATAAATGGGATCCTTACTGAAGGACTCCACTCATTCTAGTTTGTGTGGGATACTCTTGGGAAGGAAATGGTTCAGAAGATTTGAGGCTGAAGGAAGTAATATATTCCACAACTGGATGAGAGACACCACCTCCATTCCATGCTGTAATTTCTTGTATATTTAGAATGAGGAGGAAGCATTATGGAAAGATTTCAAGTTGAAAAATTCTGTTTCGTAGACTTCATGGCCAACAGGGAGAAAAAGGATCACTCAGCCTGAATCCTTGGGTAATGCAAAGCAAAGAGTTCTTCCTGAATCAAACTAGTGACGTTGAGTATAATGCTATCTTCTAGGAACTTATCCAAAGACTTCAAGTAACAGAGGATCTTCTGCGTCTCAAAGAAATTATTTATGTGTTCTTATGAAATTTTATTACCTACCCACATCAGTCTAGCCTTAACATTCTAATAAAATGTTATTCCCTTTCTGACAAGACTTAAAGACTTGGTTCAGCAGGCAAAGCCTTCTGTGTGCATGTAGTGGTAAACAGTTTTTGTTTATTCCTTGGATAAACTGTAATAGGTTTAGCTCTGTTAGCCCTTTGCTATATCATTCTTGAAGCTCATTTACAAACCCTTTTTTGCTGTGCAACCTCTAATTTGAAATGTAGAGAGTAACCCTCTATTAATCCCAGTGACTTTCACATATGCCTCAGATAATATTTTTTCTATCTCTGTGTAATATTCCTGTTCTTAAACAGCCCAGGACTGTCTGTCCTTTCTTAATGTCCAAGTTGCACTGAGAATTCACGTGCAATTGCCAGTCTACAATGTCTGAAGTTACTGTAATCCACTTTAAACAAGAACAAAGAATGCAGATTACACATCTGTATGTGTTGCATATACTTTTCAACATCATCCACCCTACCAAACACTGCCTTCCCTTTTTTTGCAGTTTATTTATTTAATGTGGTAGTGCCTAAAAGTCTTGCCCCTTGTATCCCGATAAGAAACCAGACTTTACTGATATACCTTGTATCATTCTCCTCTATGCAACACTAGTAGCAATTACACCTTTTTGTGCTGAAAGAAATCTTGGGCCCAAAAGCCTAATGAGGTGTGAAGTACGGTCAGAGAAGACATTGTCAAGGACAGCTCTGCTGTAGCAGCAGGTACATCAGAGAACTTCAGAAACTGAAGAATGGGTGGTTTTGTTTGCTGTCTTCAGGGAAAACCACCTGTGAAGTGGGGCTGTAAAACAAGAGGGGAAAAATGACACCAGGTGAGTGTGCACTCACTTAGGGGTTGTGTAAGTGATGAACAGGGGACACCTATTCAAATGCTGCCCTCTACCAGAAGACCTTAAAATGGGATATTGATACAGTCACCCTTTTCCATTTTACACCCTCAAGACTGATAGAATCAAAAAGACACCAAGAGGGAGCATGGATGTGTAGCTTAGTAGGTAGTTCAGTCACCAGAGATATCGGGAGAATGGGAACTGACTGGGAATGAGAACTGTTCCCCAGTTCTGTTACTGTGCTTTATCCAGTTACAACAGAACTAAAATGCATAAGCACTCAGATGGCTGTGATAAATACAGGGTTTGGCCCATATGGACTCAAACCATGCACACAAAGTTCTGCACCACATGAGATCCTTTATCTGTGGAGGAAGTGTCAGCTTCATTCTGAATTGTGTGTCCTTTTACAGGGTGTAACTTGGTGGCAGAGTAATTTAAGTTACAACTCTTCCCTGGAATTAGTATCTTACTGTAACTAACGTGCACTTAGTGTGTGCATACATAAGAATAAACCCTCATTATTGTTTCTTGGATTTGTCAGGATAGCAGCTTTCCTCTCATCACACAAATATTTGGGAAAGAAAACACAAGTTTTGATGATTTCTTTTTCCACCTCGAGTTGTTTGTTTTCTCCTGTTCTAAGCTGGCCTGTAGAAAGCTACCTCTGAAAGACTGGTCCCCTGTGGTATTCTTGTTTTGCCATTGCTTACACCGCTCTGTGAATTAAAAACCACCTTTATTTACCTACTAAGGGTGTTCAGCTGCTTCCATTTCATGCATCACATACCTTTACCTCCAAAATGTAACAAGACTATTAACTGCAGCTGATTAGCCATGACATGCCAACGACACTGAAGGATTTTGTATTAGTTCTACATCTAGTTCAGAATGGTCATCATACAGTAATGAATTGTTACGTGTTCATAATGACACCTGACACATCATGGCACTTACCCATACAGTGTTTTGCTTACTGTTTTGGGGCAGAAATTGGCAAAAAACCCCAACGGAACACAGGTACATTTCTAGAGAGAAATTCAAGTCATAAAGAAACCTTTCAGAATTCAGGGCAGTGACTTTATAGCTTCCAGTTCCAGTGAGGGGAGTAGTGAAATGGCCCACAGAAGTGAACCTGCCTGTTAGTATGCAGGGGTAATGGAGCACGTACACTGCATAGGGACATGAATCAATCAGCAAGCCACTGGCACAGTCTCTTTGAGTGCCTCACAGCTTGCAGGCAGTTTTGAGCTCTCTATGTAAAATGCCAGCTTGTATAGGTAAAATGGAAGCTTACAGGAAGTCACCTTTACATTTTGGACTATGGGAAACGAGAAAAGGCTCAAGCCCTGAGAGAGCTGTGCCTGGGGCTGTGTGCTGCTGTGTTTGCAAAATTTACACAGGATGTTTATTACTTCAAAATGGACATGCCCACATACACACTGAAATATTACTTGTTGCCTGCTGTGTTTGCAAGTCTGAAATAGCCCAGACCGATTCATGTCGACATCTAAATTTACTGAATTCAAACATCTGTTTTTCCTTTGGAGCTATGAGCACCCATCACTCATGCAAAAGCCACCTGCACAGTGACTCACCTGCACAACAGTCAGTCCAGTCATACCACTAGATTTGGCTGCAAATGCCAAAAATAAGACTCTTACATGGGCGACTTCACTACCCATGGTAGTGAAGATACATTAGTAATGTATCTGACAGATGCTATAACAGCTTTTTCTGTGGAATTTGTACCTTAAAAAGACGGTGAATGTAGAAAGTATTTACTAAGACAAAAGTAAAATGGGAAAGAAAAGAGTTTAGAGAAGTATGTTTCTGAAATCTCTGTTTTGGTCGCAACTACAGCTTTTGAAGTGCGCAGATTGTTTCCATTCTTTCTACCAGACGTTTATGCCCTGACTCTTTGCTGCTGCATCTCCTGAATTTGTGCTGTGTATTCTGACCTTCTGCACAAAAAAAATAGCTCAAATAAATCTAAGTCATGTCTGCCATGGGGGCATCTGTGATGTCTAACAGAGGCCAGAGAGCAAGAGATAGGAGAGTGGATTTGCCAACTGTTCCTGCCCAGCTATAGCTCCTGGTGGCAGGATTTAGTGAGAAATGGGAACTGAAGCCATTGGGGAAAATGGCTGCAAGAGCAAAGTGCACGTCTGTTTTTCTACCAGGCATTATGTTATGAGCAGTGAGAAGAGACCTGAATTTTTGTATTTTCTGCATTAACAGTGCTTTCAGCAGAAGAAAACCAGCCTTCATGACTAAAGGAATGCATTTATAATTAATATTGCCAGGTCCACTGAAAGACCTCATTAGTAGGAGAGAAATTTAATTCCACTAGCAAATGCAGCAGCAACAATGCTCCAGAGTTACAGTAATAAAAACGCTGATCTTACATTAGCAAAATAATTGATACATAGTTAGGCCCTACTCCCACAAAAACTTTTGTGCAAATGACCTCAGCAGGGTGGCTTCCACACACCTGCTCTTATGTGCAGCGCTCTGTGGAACTGGACCGTGACTGGATTTTGTGACTTTTCAAAATGGGCAGGTGAAAACTTCCTAATTACAATAAATCACCTTATATATCTCCACTTTATGTAAGTAAATTCTTTGCATCCAAGTTTCTGGCTAGTGGGTATTTTTCAGCCATACTAACAAAAGCAGCGCTTTAAATATTCAACTATTTCTAGGATCACTCCTCCATCTCCTAAACAATGTACTTGGATTGTAATTACCTAAAAAACTTGAAAGGATGTTTTGAAATTAAATAGTCCTCAGATCCACCAAAAACTGGCCCTTCTCCCCAGTCAGCATGTTTCCCTTAGTCCCACTCTCACTGAGATCCCAGATGGACTCATATTCCTCCCACACTTGTGTTCTTCACTTCTACCAGTGAGTCAGTCCAGCCCACCGCAGCAGGCAGCTACACTGTCACCCAAAATCAGCTGTGCAGAGTCCTGCCACCAGCTTTTCTGCTTGACTCACAGCTCTGTTTGGGCTCCGTCTCTAAAGGCCAAAACCAGTAAGGATGAAGCACTGCAAAGTCAACAAGAGCTGTTCCAGCACGTCTGGTGCTCAATTCATGGCATATCTCTGGGGAGCACAGCTGACAGAGAAAAATCAGAGTGCCCTGAATATGTCCTAAAACTGTCCAGCTCATCTTGTTGGCTAATTCCAATTCTCAGGAAGACAAGTAGAGAAATTTTCAGTTACAATTTTAAAGGCAATGTGGAGGTTTTCTCGCCTCCAACATGTGAAGCACTCCTCAAACAAAATTGTTCACACAATAGCATCAGTGTGTGCCAGTCCAATTAGTAAGTGTATTACTGAATCCAGAGGTGGTATTTTTGAAGTGTTGATGATTAAGGACAAGACTTTGCAGGCAAAGGTAGGTGGCAAACAAATGAGCTTTCCCAGTATTCACCCAGAGTACCCCATGATTCTTTATAAATGAGGCAAAAAGATTTGCTGTGGGGCACTGGACAACCTGCCTAACTCCTGCTTCATTGTCTTTATGTCAGAAATGATACCACTTACAGTAAAGTGCAATGTGATCTCACTGGGAAAGGTAGTCTCCAACCGTAAAATGCTGTTCAGGGATTTCATTCATATAACCTCCCTTACAATAAAAGAAAAAACTTAGTAATAACAATAATAATCACCATACTTGTGCTTCCTGCAAAGTCATTTCCTTTATTCCCAGCAGGCTGCATAAGCAGCAAAGCTGCATGCTGATGAAAAATGAGAAACACAAGATCGCATCACTTGTTTGAGTGCTGTTCTCTGGCTCGGGGCAACATGATGCTGGAATGAGAATAAGTGTCATTCCAGTCAGTGCAGGACTTTTAGGAAAGCCAAAGGCTGCATGCACAGCAGCCTGAGATGTGTTAGCAACAGCCATGAGTGGCTGTGGATGTTGCCATTATTTCCCAGCTGCTCAGGTCAGAAGATGTGCTGAGCGCTGCACCGGCCACAAGATGGACAGTCCTGCCGTGCCCTGGCAGCGAGCGGGCTTGCGAACTCTCGCCTGCCCGAGTGGTTTGGCTGCGCCAAGGGGAGCGCAGCCCGCGGGGCTGGGCAGGGCTGGGCAGGGCTGGCAGCGCTGGGCAGCGGCACAGCAGCGAGCCGGGGGCGCGGAGCTCAGGGCAGCACCCCCGGCGCGGGCAGTGCCCACCCGAGCGGAGGTAGCGCCGGGCGGGCGGGGCGTGCGTGCAGCATGTGCGAGGTGTGACACCGCTTTCTGTCGCGGCTCGCCCGCCCCAGCCCCGCACTGAGCATGTGCCGGAGCCCCTGCCCGCCCCCCGCCCGCGGGCCCCGCGCCGCGCACGGAGCGCCGAGCGCCGCGCAGAGCCCGCGCCGCTGCATGGGCTGAGCGGAGCCTCCGGCCATGGAGCTCCGCAGGTCCATCTCCAGCGCCGAGGCCGAGAGACCCATGCGGCGCTACGGGGCAGTGGAGGAGACGGAGTGGAAGGCGGAGGCGCTGGGGAGAAGTGAGTGGGGGCCGCGGGTGCGGGTCCGGCCGGCCGGGGAGCCCCGGCTGCGGCGGGGCCGGGCGGTCCCGGGTCCTGTTGACCGAGCGAGGCCACCTCGGGCTTCTCGGGTAGGAGGGTTTGTGTGACCATTTTGCCCTCTGAGGCTGGTGCTTTGCGAGGGGGCTGTGTCGGGGACGCACAGCTCGTCTGTGCCAGGAACGGGGCAGCTGAGCCGGTGCGGCTCCGGGCGCTCCAGCCTTTCCCTGCGGCACGGGCGGCTCGCTCCGCACAGCGAAGCGATGAGCAGGTGGCCGAGGAAGGATCACTGGGACGTTTGCTCTCCCCCGTTGTGTAGTAGGTGAGATTTAAAATAGGGATTTTCATAAATATTCGTAGTTTTTAACGTGTTTCACATTTGGAAAGCACAGATGACGACCACTCTATTCCCTCGTTATCTCAGGCAGAGGGTACAGCAGTACAGCACTTAATTCACGCCTTCACTGGTTGCACTGAATTGATGATCTCAACAAATGTTCTGTGCTGGGAGAGCTTTCTTGAAATCATAATTTTCCAGAAAGCAGCAATTGACATAACCTGTCCAAAGTGCAGATGGAAAGAGTAGTTAAAAAGATACATCAATGCCAATTCACGTTATCCATGGGACCTTGTTGTCTCTAAGATAGCAGCTATTATTCTTCTATTGGCAGAACTATCTTCTTTACAACCTAATAAGCCTGCAAACCCCTTAAAATTTTCCAGGTAACCACTGAGGCAAGAGATCTTGAAAAGCTAGTCACAAAAACTGTACTAGACAGTATCAAGAAAAAGATTGTCTAAGTTTCATCAGGTGTTTGATTTGGCCACAGGAAAAAAAGCTTTGTGTGCTATCTGTTGTGACACCTTCAACTTGGCTGGTGCTGGGGTTGCTGATATCCTTGATTCCCCACCCATCTTTTGATTGTGAAGTCTCACGTGGATGCTTTTAAACATGGCATGTCTTTGCAGCACCTTGGTAGCAGATTTTAGCCAGTGCGTCTGCTATGTTTACTTTTCAGACACTGCTGTGTTCTGGAATGATACTTCACCTCTAGCTTCAGTTTTTCATGGCTATGTTATTGTCTACCATATGCTGATGACAGGGTGTAACTCTCCCACTGATGCTTCAGTTGCAGTGCTGGTTTTGTTGCAGTGCCTGGCATAGATTCAGGACTGAGAAACTCCACACTTCGTAAAATGGAATTGAAGACTGAAATCTCTGTTGACTGAGTTGGTTGAGTCAGACACATGCAACAGTTTTGCAGGTTCTCTGGCATGATACAGATGTGCTTTTCGTGGTCTCATAACTGTGTCTGGTTTTGTTCCAGCACTCAGGAGCTGAATGCAGTGCAGCACTTGTTATAATAATAATAATAATAACTGGTATCCCGAGGTGCCAGGAAAGATTATGTCTTGCAAGCTTTGTACAAAAGATGGTCTGTTTGGCAGAAGGCAATGTGCAGGTTGAGAGGGAGATCGGATCTGCTCAAAAATATGTGCTCAACATTAAGCTGCCACCCAAATGACAGCTTGACACCCAATACCAGAGTGGGCTGTTGGCAGGACTAGGACCCAGTGTCCAGGTGTGCACCCTGGCTCTGCTCTAAGCTGCCCTTCTACGGACTAGTTTCTGTTTAATGAGAATATTTCTCTGGGTATAACGATTTAGATAGGAATAGGAAATAATCTAGAGGCCGTGATCTGTTCTTTGAGAAGCAGAAAATTATTATATATTTGAATAATTGATTTCTTTTGTTTGCTCATTGGCTCCAACTTTCTTTAAATATTGTGGAAAATGCTATTTATAGTAGCTGGTTTAGACGATTCCTGCCTATCTTTCCTATTTAAATACTAACACTGACTTCTGGTCACACTTTTGCATTGATTAAAAATAAATAGATCTTACTATTTACTGTAATGCTTCCTTACAGTCATCCTAAATTGCATGGTATGATGACAGTAGTCACCAGACTGTCTGTGAAGGAGCTGAAAAACTGTCATCCCCTTTTTTACAGATGTTAACAATTAGCCTTTGGTATTTGCATATTGTTTTCAATATGAAGTGCTTGTTAAGAGTATTAACAAAAGCAGAAGTCTATTACTGCATATGAATTTGCCCTTTTTACTCTGAGGATTTGTTGTATTAAATCTGGATCTTTTTGGAGGCAGAACTTGTGTATCTGTACAACACTGCACAACAGTGCTGTTCCCTGGTCAGTGCCTGGTGATGTGAGTGCAGTCTTACTACGAGAGAATGTACATTCTGATGATGTCCATTTCAGAGAGAATGTCATGGAAGTCAGGTAGTCTCTCTTCAGTTTGTCAAATGGAAAGAGGGCTCTGTGCTAACTTCTCTATCCATGGTACTGAAAGCATTGCTGGGTATTGGTTATAAACAAAGATTAGTTGCTTCACAGCAATGTAATGTACATCATGCATATTTCTACCCTACGATGGCCTCTTTCATCCAGGTTATCAGTGGAGTTAAGCTGGTTCACAGTAGCTGAGGATCTGATGCCTTGTGACCTGACGGTGTCAGGAACTCCAGTGGCCGTGCAAGCAAAATAGGAAGCAGATTGTTTAAAGATGTCTCTTTAACAAGTCCCTGAAGCCTTTCTCTTCACATACAGGAGGGAATTTCCAAGGACTAGAGAACACTAAAAGTGGTGGTTTACTACGTACAGGGCAACTCATCTGTTTTCGAGTGCATGCATGTAAAAGACAAGCTTATAAATTGTCAGACTTGTATAATGATAACGTGGTTACAGCCTTCCCAGTAAACTATTTTTACAACTTAGTCTTGGTGAGCCTGCTCTGAAGCAGAGCACTCGAACACTTTGGTCAGTCCGTATTACTGAGTGCACAGCTTCATTTAGACTCATCTGTCTTGCCATTGGCAGGGACTCATAATGCCCTGATTAAATAACTGCATGCACACCAGGCAAAGAGCCACAGAGAAACAAAGCAGTTTTTCACTGTCCTTTTGGACACTGCACTTCTCAGACACATTTCTGCTGAGCTTTTCTGTCCTCTTGCAGTTGGTAGGAAGGCTGGAGCTAAATGCAAAATTCGCCATGAATCCTCCAGCTTGAGTCAGCGTAAGGAAGCAGAAATGCCAGAAAACTGCAAAGGTTATGCTTTGATGCAATTTAGTGCACCATGAAACTCATTTATTGTTTTCATTTGAAAGGTAACTCAGCATTGGAGGTGAGCTGCCACACTCCTGTATTGCAGAGATCCACCTTTTTGACTGTTCTGGAGTATGAAGTGGAGAAGAGGGGAAGGGGGCCCTGTTACAGCTCAGTACTAAAGAAGCTAGAGAGTCTCACTATGAGACTCAGTAGCATAGAGCCTTCACAGGCAGCTTTACTTGCTCTCCCTTCTTGCTGTGAGTGTTGTATCACAGGTTCTGTCCAGGCAAGGAGCGTGAGAACACTCCAGAACAGCACCAGTGGGGTGAATCTAGTTCTGAGATCACTCTGATTTGTTCTGACAGCAGAAAGATAGAACAGGTACCAAGTTCACTGAGATCCTGGGCTGATACATGTGAAAACTTATTTCACAATATTCAGTTAGTTAATCTTCAAAATCTTTCTAAGCTTGTTAGCCAGAAAGACTCTTGTTTGTATTTACATTCTCTGCTGCTGAGCACTGAAAACATGGGCTATTTAATGTTTTGTTGCTGTCATCTGATAGTTAAATATTCAAACATACACCTTTGGGCCTTCTTTCATAATGCCCCACCATATTGCACAGACATCCACATACCCATGCTGGTGCTTTGCATAAAAACTTCCTGTTACTTCAACACCTCCCCAGTCAGTCAGGGATGCAGTATGACTCTGCCTATCATACTCTCATAGCACTGTTCCCCAATCTTACCATATTTCCACTCTGATTAAAAAAAAAAATTAAAAAAAAAAAGTTTCAGAGGCACAAAAAGAATTCATGTGACACAACCACTGCTGTTGTTCCTTCACAGTCATGCTCTTGTGTTACTGTAAATTCCCCATAATTGGTAATTGTATCTATTACAGGCAATAAAAGACACAAAAGAAATTAGGCTTATTCAGGCCATCTATTAAATAGGTGGGAAAGAGACTAACTAAAGGATATACACAGTTATGCTTCTTTTTATAGAAACAGCAACACTGATGGCTTGTGAAGGTCTGAACATGGGCTTCAATCAGAGAATGTAATTAATATTCTTTCCATGTCTCCACTTAAAAAAACCCAAACCCACAACTGTGTAAAATTTTTGAAAAGAGAGTGACCAAAAAATTCAAAGTGACAATAAAACATTAATAGTGAACCCTAGACCTTTTTAGAAAATATTGGACAAAATGTTGTTATCAACAAAGACAACTGATTCAAAGGGTGCTACCATTCTAGATTTTTACCTTTTTCATTATTTTTAATGTTAACATATTTATATTGTACTTCAAGAGGAAAAGCAGCCGTGTCTGATCTGTGGAACCAAGACAGAACTCCTGCACTGAAAATCAGAAGGGGTTTTCTAGAAAGGATTGAGGCTGTTTTCTATAGAACAGTTGTAAAACTCACCTGCTTTGATGGCAGTCAGATGGCTCTAAAATTCCCATACATAGCTTAGTGTTTTTTTGAGTCATTTGTGATTTTGACTAGCAGTCTGTACCTAAAATGTACCCTTTAATAATCTCCACCAGGTCATTGCTGCATCCCTGTAGCTCATGAAGGAAAGCTGTAACTTGGTATTTGATTTACTTCACAAAAAGCCCAGAGAATGATTGACAGAGTGAGACTAATCCAGTTTATAGTATTATGCACATTGTCTCATTTTTCTAATTCCCCCTCCCACAGCTGGATGCTCCAGGCAGC
Organism: Eulacestoma nigropectus; assembly: GCA_013397775.1. Taxonomy (NCBI): domain Eukaryota; kingdom Metazoa; phylum Chordata; class Aves; order Passeriformes; genus Eulacestoma; species Eulacestoma nigropectus. The sequence goes on along the minus strand of VZTE01002833.1, from coordinate 418,177 downwards.
TACAGAGACAGAGGAAGAAGGAAAGAGAGAACTGAAAATATTTTAGCATCTCAGAGTGTATTCCTACTAAAATACTGGTCAGCAGGGGGGAACTGTGACTCTTAAAGCAGTTTCTTCCAAATGATACTTTATGTGGGTGTCTCAAGGCCACAGAACTAGATCAGAAATAGATCAGTTAATGGGCCACTGTTGCTCCCATAGTCTCCCTACCATATTTCATGAGTTTTGTCCTTCCTTCACTTTTTTGTCTTGCTATGTGTGTCCAGGATTTCTCAACAAAAAAGTGCAGCTAATCTACTCCCTAACTTGTCCCAAGGTTCTGGACATAAATGTCTCTTTATAATACTTTGTATCCTATGAAGTCCAACCCCTCCTACAAAACACAGACAAATGAGGAAAACAGCAACCAAATCCATCCCAATCTAATCAAAGCCGAAGGGGCTGAGAGGAACAAGAAAAGGCTGAGGGAGCTGGGGCTGTTCAGCCTTGAGAGGCGATGGCTGAGGGGGACACCATCCAAGTCTGTCAGTGTGAGCAGGGAAGGCTCAGAGCAGGGACCAGGCTCTGCTCCCTGGGGCCCAGCAATGGGACCAGAGGAACAGGCAGGAACTGATGCCCTGGAAGTTCCACCTGAACACGAGGAAGAACTTCTTCACTGTGAGTCACCGAGCCTTGGGACAGATTGTCCAGAGGGGCTGTGGAGTCTCCCTCGCTGGGGATGCTCCAGAGACATGTGGGCACAATCCTGTGCTGTGTGCTCTGTAATGACCCTGCCTGAGCAGGAAAGTGGCACCAGATGAGCCACTGTGATGCCTTCCAACCTGACCCATTCTGTGGGTCTGTGTGATTCTGGATAGGGGCTATTTTGCAAAAACAGGTTGGTTATTACGGATCAAGATCTTACTGCTGCACATCTACTCATATATCTCAGCAAAGACATTTCTTTCACCTGAGACACTCATAAATCTGAGGGTTAATAGCTTCAAAAACTCTGTGCCCAACTGTGTGCCAAGCAGGAAACGAACACTTAACATGTAATGCAGTGTTCATAGTCAAACCAGTGTCAACAATAATTGCTGAAAAAGTTATAGATGAACCTAAAGTGTCATATTTGGGACTGTTGCTCATGAATTTTCTCATTTCCTTTAAACATATTTTATGCAAAAAATGCATTAGATTTGGAAAGTAGGACACTTTGAACTACAAGAATCGTCCTTGCTGTTGGTAGCCTGTGGGATTAAGGACTCAGTCTGCGTAATTTTTTTTACTATATTTGATAACTGATGTCTTAGTTGCATGGCATGTTTTCATCAGAGAAACCACTTGTGAGAATGTGTGTGTCTTCCTCAAGGGTGCATTATAAAACAGGAACAAAAGCTTACATTTAAGATTGGGCATGCACTGCAAAGTACAGTGTATCGTGTGAAGTTCTAGAGTTTTCTTGTAGTTACTGAGCACAAGGAAGTTTGGAACTCAGCACTCTTTAATCCTTATTCACAGAGGGCTCTTCTTCTGTAGCCAAGTATGTTCCATTTTCATAAAAATCTTACTTAGTAAAATAGACCCAGAGACAATAAATAATGCTAATTTATTTCCATGAAACACGTTCTGCTGTCTGCCTACTTAAAAGGCACAGTATAAATGGATTCAAAGCTCAGAGATGAAAAATGTATGTTTGGAGGGCAAACTATGAGAAATCAGGAAGAGCACCCTTGGATAAATTATGTTAGTTGCCCTTCAGGATCAGCAATGAAACATGAATTATCAACATTTTGTCAGCTCATAAAGGGCAAAATATCTGAGAAAATATTTTTAAGAGAGTTTGTCACTGAATGAGGATGAATGATATCCAGTGACACAAGCTTATCATTGCAAAAGCCTAATGATTGCAAAACTATCAAAATGCAAGAGGTAACTTGTTATTGTAAGAATATTAGCAGTGTTTAAGGATCTTTTTATTGCCCTGAATCCTTCCACCACCCAAACCTTCATTGATTAGGGTTTTTAGTAGTTTTTTTCCATACACACTTGGGTTTTTCCATATACTGGTAAAATTAGAACAAAAGATCTCACTATAAAGTGATTTAATGGTTTTGTTTGTCTTCTGTAGAAAACAACTCAAACCAGGAAAGGAATCAACAGTCAATTCTACCACTTATGTCCTTTCAGTCCAGGAGGCCAAAGTAAGTTTTAGAATAATGGTGTTGAAGCCAAAAGAGCAAGTGGGTGACCTCACCTCCCTGGGAAAGGAAGGAGAAGCCTGATTGACACTTTTCTGGGTTGCAGATACAAAGCACAGTCCTGGCTTCATTGACCTCAGTGGAAATTTCCTCACTGATTTCAGTAAAAGCAAAACTGGACCAGACTCTGTGCCCTCATCTCCTGGAGCCCTGTTCACCTTGATTCTCTTTAGAATACAAGGGAGGGAATCTGGGAGCTGTGTCACTTCTATGAGGACTCCCCTGGGAATCTGTGTCAGGCTGCCCCATGGGTTTGATCTCTCTGCCCTCACTTGTCACTGGGCCTGTCCTGTGGCAAGTGGGAATGAGCATTTGCCCCCTGGAGAGCCATTTGCACTGGCAGAGTAACGGCACTTCAGTCTCCCTGTCTCTGAGCCGTGAATCACGAGGTAATACATTGGAGCCCCTACGGTGAGTGGCTGCTCCTCAAATTATCCTGCTTCACACAAGAGAAAATCACAGAAATTCAGTTATGCATTTGTGTCCCCACCTTCCTTATCCAATCTGTAGCTTCTCTCCTTTCATCCTCTACCATGGATTCCCATACAGCTTCCTCTGGGCACCATGCCTGGGAGGGGATTGAAGTTACTGCAGTTAGGCATATTCTGAGGCACACATTTTCCTTCAGGCTGGTAGTTGTCTGTGACAGAGACAGTGTGTGGGATGTGATAGTGAAGGGCAAGCCATGGTGTTTTGAAAGCCAGTAAAATCAAGATCCATTTGTCTCTGCCTTGGCAAGGGGTGAAACATCCTGCGATTATGAAATTTATTTCTTTCTCATATGCAAAGAGAAGGTGACAGCCAGCTATCGATTTGTCTCAGATATAGATAAGACTCTGCTTGAATTGCCTTCATTTCTTCACCTCTGAGACCTCAGTCAGCTCAAACTCACAGCTGCCCAATGCCAGTTGTGAGGAAGAAAATAATAGTTTATTTAGAGAAAAGTGAATCGAAAGTCAGTATGCAAAAGTAATTTAGTTGGTGAAAACAGAGCTTGCTAGAGAATGACTCCACATCCACAGATGAAAGGCAAGTACAAAACACATTTTTTTACCAGCTGTCATCATTTGTGTCAGTTGAAGAGCTGGAGCCCTGTGCTATTTCACCTCAGAATTCAGTGAGAAAGAACCAGCTGGTTTTGGCTCTTCTGGCTCTGGCTATTTGATCTTTAAGAAAGGACATAGCTTTTTCCTGTGGCTCCCTGCAGATATTGTGTGCCTCAGACACCGAAGAACAAGATCCCAATGTGATTCTCTGCTGCCTGACCTCCCACTGTGCTGTCAGACTGTACACATTGTATGCCCATGGCCTTAAGAATAGCAACATTCATCCTCCTGGGAAATTACTTGTCCTATGAAATGAGAAACACCTTTTTTTCTTGGCTTCTGGGGAGCATTTTCTCAATATTTATTTACTTGCTGGAGTGGGAATCTGTTATGTGAACCAGTTTCTTTACTGTCTGAAGCAGTTCTCTATACCAGTATCAGTTTTGGTCTATACTGGATTGGACTCATATGTCTATAATAATTACCCAGTGGTTTTAAGGTTACCTAAAATTACCTACCAGCTGCTGGTAAGATGTTTAGATCACTGTTAGAAAACTGTGTTACTAGAGGATCATATCACAGAGGGGGGAGAGACAGAGAAACAAGCTTTCTGGCATGCAGTTGGATAATTTCATAGGAGAATGTCCTGAAGATGTGAAATCTTGAAATGTCAGTGTCCATTTTACTGTTATTTCACTTGCACATATGCTGCTCTTTATCAACTGATGCTCATATATTCATTCCTAAAGAGGTTTTGCAAGACTCTTAGAGAGTGAACGTTTGGTTGACTTTGTGTTTTGGAATTAAAAAAAAAATTAATGAAGATAGAAAAAAATCTTTTAAAAATACCAAATTAAATAAGTTTGAAACCCCTGAACATTAGCTGTAGCTGGCACTGTTATAGCATTTGAAACATAAATGCTAAAGCTTTTTGTTAGTATTACAGGATCAGAATCTGACTCTGGTGAGGAATAAAATGGAAATCCACAGGCCGTTTCCTTTGACCCCTGAGCAAAATGACAGAAGTAAATGAACAAATAATGTGTGTTTCTTAATACTGCTTTTTAAATCTCCATGACGTAAAATGAAGTGATGTAGCATGAATTGCTTTCCTTGGAGTGTGGCTTAAACTCAGTCTTGCTGCAGATGGGAATGTGCAATGATTTCAGTGGGAGCTCCACACTAGGGAAGGTACCTACCACAGCAAGGAACTGTTTCAGTTTCTATTTACAGCCTCCTGGTAGCACTCAGCCTCATGCAGAGCTGTGGCAGGGCTGGGCACAGAAACCCCTTCCAGAGTCTTCCTGACTCCTGGCAGTTTTCCTGAGCCAGACTGAAATAGCTCCTTACAGATAAAGGTCTAACCCAGTGCCACTGAATAAAACTGACAATGAGGGCTTCTGGGTCGACCTTCAAAGGCAATTTTCCCTCATTTTTTGTGTCCTGCTTTGGATCCATTTTTTCATAGAAACAGCTGTCAGATCACATCCACTGTTCAAAGTTCCCCATCAGGCTGCACAGAGCTGCATGATCTCCTCGTTCTCTGACAAAGAGGACAAACTGCTGTTTAAAGTGCATAAGGTTGTATTTTCAATTCATAACATCATGGGAAAAGGTGAAGGGACTGTGGAAATCCAATAGCAACTGCATTGTCAGCATTGTGGTTTATTTATAGGTCAAGCAAGTTTTCATCTCACACGGGTTTATTTGGAAAAATAAAGTATTATTTTAAGCACTTGGTCCAGTCCTCTGTTCTGCACACCTGAGCAGATACCAAGAGCTGGGTACTTCAGGACTTTCAACTCTTGACTCTTTTGCATTCTCTTTAAATAATCGGAGAGCTACTAGGAAGCTAATGCCTGTTCTCACAAATCAGACCTCTAGAAAGAGGTAACTAATACAGTTTGGTTTCTGGATGTTATTTTCTCTGCCTCTGAGGCACTGGGGGTCACTGGAGCGAGGACAAATGACTGGTGCTTGTGGTGTGACAAGCACTGAGGTACCTGGAGGCAGCCAGTGACCAGTGTGTTCCTTTTTATTTCTTTGTTGATAAAGTGAAAAAAGTATTCAAGAGGGATGTAGCAGTGGTGCTAGGACAATAATTTGGGGAGGAAGGGAATATTAAGACCTATTTCAAGGTTTACATATTATGAAACTATTTCCATACACTCCTTGATCAGGATGGGTGCAGCTCTTGTACTGGCTCCAGCAACATTTTCCGCTACGTTCGATCTTGTCTTTAATATACAGGCACGGTGTGGTAGAATGAATGACTGAGTTTAATTCATCCCTCCCCTTGATTCCTCCTGTCTTTACTGCAGCTTTTTGCCTCATCTCCTATGTTCATTCAAAGAAAAAAATACAGCTATGACTCAAACCACAGCTCTCCTGCTCCCATGTTTGTGCATGCAAAGCTGCAGGGATCTGAGGGCTGGACAGACCACACCTAATGCATAAAAAGCACTCTCAGCTTGTGTGGTCCAAGTCATGTTCAGCAGAGATATCCTGCAAGGGAGATGAAATTTCAGGATAATTCTCTCTCAGAAACAAAGCATGTACAAGAGCTCTTCCAACATCAATTTAGCCAGGCAAAGCATTTTTTCAAGCATCTTCTTAGTTTTATTTTGTTGCAGTCATTTCATAGTAGCTGATGTGAGTTTTTTCCTCAGTAGTTGTGGAGAAATAATTTATTGAGTTCACCTTTTATGTAGAATAGTCTGGATATAAAATATCTTTGTAAAAATATTCTTGTAGTGGAGACAATCATAGCACTTAATTTTATTGTTTTAAAATTATGTGGTTAGCCACAACAGTGGCTAACAGTTACAACCTGATGTAACTATTTTCGTGCTGGGAAGGTGTTACACGACTGTGTTGCAAGCAAGAAAAAACTGTCTCCTGTGAGTCCTCCACATATATAGGTATTTGCAGCAAAGAAAATATTGTCCTTGTAGCATGTTTGCATTCACTCTGCACAAAGGAGAAGAGACATTTCTCAGAAGTCAGTAATCTGTGTGTTTGTAAGGAGGTCATCCACTGCCCTTTGCAGGAGCGAAATACGCATGGAGCCAGGAAACAGGATCCTATCTCATGGAATATCCTTTTAATAATTTTCCCAGGTTTCCTTATTCTGGAGTGGTAGAAAGGCAAAATATCCAAGCTAGAAACCATTCTCTATCTACTAGAACAAATGATCAGGATTCTCATCAGTTTCTAGGTCCTGTGGAACGTCCTCCTCTCATAACAATTGAGTTTTTTGTGTGCTATCCAAGAAGACTGGATTGCAATGACATTTTTGTGGGCTAACCCAGGGCATTATCAGATGCTCACTAGGATAAATGGTTGGTTGCTGGTGAGTCAAATAAAGAAACAGGCAGCATGGGATATGGTTGTTTTGAGATGTGTGTCTTTTTAAATGAATCAATATTGCAAACGAGCTGAAAAACTTGCAAACAGATGCAAATACAAGAGCATGAACTGTTCATAGCAGTACTTGAGCATTGTTTTATACCCCAGTCTGCACCAACACAAATTAGGTCAAAGATAATCAATTCAGATAAAGGTCTGTAAAAATGAGATTCATCATTAAAGGTTTACTTAATCCAGGAGGTCATTAACTTTGCATAATGAGTTCTGAGGAAATAATTAAATGGAGCTTATATTTTCCTTTTTACAAATAAATTCCAATTAAACGTAAGAATTTGTACACAGACCTTAAAACTGCAAACAAAAGGTAAGTTCATTATTTAATCCTGTAGAATTTACTGTACGAACAGTGGTCTGAGACAGGTTATAGTGAGTGTGTTTTGTCTATTCAGTCTATCTGATAACACTTCCTGAATAGAGTCAATATTATTTTCTTTGCTGGTTGCAAATTTTCATATAGCAACAGGGGAGATAAGCACCTAATGAAATAGGAAAATCTCATTGTAAAGCCAGAGAATCAAATAGGAGAGATTATCAGAGAGGGAAAGAAGAAGGAAAAAGGAAGCAATTTAGCTTAATTAATTTAAAAAAACCAACAGATTTCATGCTGGTGGCATCCCAATATTTCACTGAATGACAGATTTGTTTCTAGCTCTTTTTAGGCTTATATTTAATTCATAAATAGGGAATTTCAAATTAAGAAACACAGGATTCTGATCTGTTGGATTTGTGGTGGCTAATTCTTGGTGAATTGTATGTTCAGCATATGTCAAAAATCTTGATCTCACGCTTTGTGATGTGGAGATGCACTGAGATTAAATTCTTGGCTCAGATGGAAAAAGAATTTCCTTTTTCTAACATCTGCCTCGTAAGAAAGGTGACTTCTCATATAGGAGACTTCCAACTTTACACCAAGTATTTGTGTCACGCAAATTGATTTTTGCAAAACAGGGAGAGTTCATATATGAGATATGAGGTCACACATTACCTTGGTACTGAGAATTTCTTGGGGCGGCATTTTAAATGGGACACATTCCAGGCTGGCTATGTAATTAAAAAAAATCTTCTCTAAGTCGGTGATATGTGGTATATGAAACAGCATCATGAGAAATCAGCTGATTTGTCTCACATGCAGAGACTTACTTATTTGTTTATCCATGTGTAGGGGCAGAGAGAAGAGTGAGAAACCAGAAGAACAGAACATTAGGAGAAGCTCCTGGTTTTAGACTTGCTGGGATAATGGGGGCACCCTTCCATCTGCTTAGGTCAGTAGGAGAATCCCTGATGAAATACACAGTGGTACATCTCCTAGAAAGAGTTGGAAAAATGCCACTCTGTTATTTCAGCTACAGCAAGACAAATTAGGTTGCTTAGTTCCAGACTGACATGTAATGTGGTCTGGGGGAAATTGCTTTCACGCCTCACCTAAAGTCACCAGCCAAATGTGTGAAAAACCCTGTTGTCAGAGCATCGGGCAACAAAGAATGTGGTACTGGTACCCAAACTAGAGTTTATTTAAAATTGGAAATAGCAGTAGGAAGTCTGGAAAATGTTCTTGCACAATTCAATTATAGTACTTTGTGAAGTCTGTCATAATTCTCTGCAGACCTAATTATGAGGACAGCTTTTCTTTAAATCCCACTCAAACCCACTTAATCCTTCTTTATGCAGAACAGAAATGGTTGGATGAGATACCATGGGCTATTTTGCAAATGGACTGTAGTTGTCTTCAAGAGAGTTTGTGGCTCAGTTCAGGCACTGGGGATGCTGAAAACTGGGCTCTGAAATGGTGGCACCAATCGTGATGATGCCCTTCCAGTGTGCTGGAATTGCTCTGAAAAATTTCTGTATGTGAGCAAATCCTTTTTGCACTCTGTCAGGATTTCTGAGGCACCAGTAAAAATCCACTGTGTTGCTCGATATTTATGTCTAATGTGTGATAGGAACTATACTGAGATGATCCTGAGCTAGCTACTGAGCAGTCACTTGCAGGCCAGCTTGCATCTGAAGGCACGAGCTGTTGTGACCTTATCACAGCCACCATAAGGAAAAAAAAATTTAAATCTGCCAAATTTAGAATCTGGATATTTGAAAACTGTCTCAACTCAGAGATGCAACTGATATTAAAACAGAGGATTTGGTTTCAGCTGAGTGGAGAATTGCATGTGAATCCATGAATAATGTGTCTGGGGTTTTTTAATTCAATAGGACTTGAGTTTAAAAAATTTTTTATAAAGAGATATTAATTCCAACTCCCTTTGCTGTTTTCATGGTTCTGTTTTCCTCATTTTTATGCATTTGCCCTCTAACCAGCTGAAGAGATGTGTGCAACCTTGTTATCACTGACTGAATGGAAATTGGCTGGGGCATGCAAATTGCCCAGGCACAGTCTTGGAATCGACTTCAAAGTAGCAAGGTTGAGCCCTGTAATTGGAGTGTCAAAACCCCTAGGGGTTTTCAAGATCTAACCTGTAAGTGTCATTAGGGTAATTTATCTTAGTGGACATACTTCTGCATATCCCGAATTTATTTACATCAGGAGCACTTCCTGCAAAGTTCTATCACACTAATAAAATCTGTATTTTTGACAATATTATGGCATAATAAAATCAGGCCTCGGGCTTTTATTCATTGTTTATGCAAAGATTTTAATAGGAAGCTGCTTTTATGTTATCTTTTCAAAGAAACCTTAGTTCAGTATTAAGTTCTGGCTTCTTGGTCATTTATTGCTCTAAGTGCTGAAATCCTGTTTCCTGATCTGTAAATATGGTTTTGTATTAGCTCTTAAACTACTGCAAGAGAGGGTGCTACTGAGGAGGAGTCCTCCCTCTCCCCCTAAAATTGACTGTTTAGGGGACTATCCAGAGTATTGTGAGTCACAAATCAAAGACATAAAACTAAAGAAAGCCAGGAGAACTCTCAGCAGTAGAAAACACCTCCATGAAAATCATACTGATATTGATACAAACCAATTGTAAATCAAACACAGATTTGCAGCTAGAACTGATTCTAGTTAGAGATAATTAGGTAGCAAATTGTCCCACTGTACTGAGTCAGTTCCTTGCACACACAAGCACCCCTAGATCCAAAGGGAGGAACATAAAAGCAGAGATGGAGCACTCTATTGAAGGGATAGTTTAATTTGACAGGATGGATCCTTATGACTTCCTGCATGGAGAAAGAGTCTGCAATCTTTGTAGGGGCAGTGTCTGACTGCAGAGGACACTGGACCTCAAACAGCTAAATCCTACCTTAATGAGTAAAGCCCCAGATAATGGTCAAATTAATCTTCTCTACATCCTGAGACCGCCCTACTGTGCCTGCAATACACAACACCTGAGCTGTTCACAGGACCCATCTCCCTCACCACAAGGAGATGAGTACCACAAGGCTGACAGCATCAGAAGTCAGGAGAATGCTGAAATCTTAAAGCTTAAGTGCAAGGTAGAACAAATGGAATTTATAATCCAAATAAAGGGTAGCATAGTATAGATTTTGAGGTACATTAAGTCTGAATATCACATTAAAACCTATGCATGACATTAAATTTCTACAAGAACTCCAGCCTGGTGCTGATTCACAGGATCCTTATTGTCAGGGAAAGATGAATAACTATTGCCAGATGAGCCATTTTTTTCAGGATATCATTACAACCAAGATGAAGCTTTCTGTGCACAGAGTAGTTTCTTAAGACTAGAGACATCTTTTTCCTGGGGGAAGTGTAAGATTAAAGGGTTGCATAATTATCCACTTAGGAAACTGGAACTGTCGTAAACTGACAAAAAACAAAGCCAAGAATAATTACTGCTTAAAAATTTTACAGGATAACAAGCATAAATTGATGCTTTTGTTTAAGAGGCAGGATCTTTATAGATCTTATCACTATGGATTTGTGCTGGTATCTATATTTAAACAGGGAGAAAGGGCAGAAAATGGTCCCTAAATTAAAAAGTTGGAACCATCATTTAACTGTAAAACTTCTAGTTAGCAAAGTACTGAAGACCATCCTTAGTTAGCAATCACTTTTACCACTGACTGTCTATTTCTGCTTGAGGATATGTAGTTCAGTGAGAAAACTCAAAGCAGGATCTCTTTCAGGTTCAGTTTTTAAACCAGCTTTATTCAGTGCAATGCAACTTGTTCTACAGAAGTACAGCATAAAAGATGGAAAGCAACTGAGAATCTTATTTGGGCAGTGGGCAACTGCAGGCACTTCTATCAGATGTGACAGGAGTCATTGTGTGCAGTACTTTGAGTATAATACCACAGGAACTGGGAAAAGGACTTTCAGAGTTAGAGGAAGGAGTTAACATTCAACACTGAATCTGGCTTTGTATTTCAAGAGAAATCTCAGTGAGACCAAGTATACAAAAGCCTGAAACGGGAAAGAATAGACTGCTGCCAACAGGCTTTCTTGCACAGGTAAATAATAAAAAATAAAAGGTCAAAGCTTGGAGATATGAACAAGAACACACAGGATAAGCAACTAAAATAATCTTTTTATAAACAGAGGCTCTTAGATATGGAACAGACAGGCCAGTGATTCTGGAAGTGCAGTGGGCAATTGCATACTGTGCTTTTTATATTCTCTGCTCACCTAATTTTAAAATGGGGTCATATGGTAGAGTGTCAATGAGATACTTTTGAAGTAGAAACTTATGTTTGAAGATGTCTAGGCTGTAAATCTGTGATAATTAAAAAAAAAAAAGTATTCATGACCTGGACAAAATAAATCCCAATATTATAATTGTGCTATTACACCCAGACCACAGCTGACTGATGGACAGAGCCATCACCAGTCACAGCAGATGACTTAATAGTCCTTGGGAGGAAATGATATGGCAAACAGAATGATCTGTGGTGGTTTTTGAATGAGAAGAGGTGGATGAATCGAGAAAAAAATTAATCATATGTGTCTCTCTACAGACATAAAATTCTGATCTCTTGCCTGAGGAGCTGCAGAATGGACCAGATGCAAGGGACTGCTCAAGTCCAGCAGTTTATCCCAGAACATAAGTGATCTTTACAAAGCACAGCACAGAGCCGAGGTCGCCAGTGCTTTGTGCTTCAGGTTTGCTGGAAGCAAAGATGCACCACAATTCCCCACAAATCAGAAAAGTCCCCCACTTCTTCTTTTCCTTCTCCAAATGACAGTGGAGAAGCAGGGATATTTGATGACCATGATATTCCCAGAGATCCTGGTGTTTAATCAGCATTCAGGAGGCATCTCTGGATTCTTCCTGCCAAAGAGGATCCCTAGAGCTGCCAGATTTCACACCTGCCTATTGCAAAGCCAAGCTGTAAGGGGACTCAGCCAGCCCAGAGGTTTACTCTGAGACATGAAGCATGTGAAAAAACACCTTTGGGATTTCTAGGTACCCTGCTGTCTGGCACAAATATTTGAAGCTTTGATGCCTGGTTTAAGCCAATATCTCAGGGCTCTATTAACCACTATGCACCTGGGAGCTGCATTGCAGTTGAAGCTTCTGATTATTTTTGGAATTTAACATTTCCAGAAGTGCAAGGCTGCTCTGGATCCTCATGCACTGAAAGGAAACAGGGGTCTTTGCACAGAGGAATTCTTTTTGACTTTATAGTAAATGTACTGAATCCAATATGTTATCCCCCAAATACTCTGAATGCCACTTCTCTGGCATTTTCCAGCAGACACAGTTGTGTTGGAAAGTTTTGGCTACCATTGCTTGCAGGGACAAAGCTCATCTGGCCACCTGTGAAGATGTGCTCCTAGTGTCAGCCCAAAGTGCAGTTCATGGCTCTATGTGCCAGAGATCCCAAAATTTAAATGTGTTGTTCAATTCATGGAGAAGTATCAATAAGGATTCAAAAATTATAACAGCCACAATAAGAAGAAAAAAAATTCAGCTTCCTGCTAGAAGCAAAATTCAGCTGTGTTATCTCCAGTATTCAGCGCCATTGATGGCAGTGGAAGCAAAGTGATTCTGAGAACTTTTGCACATCTGACTGGAGTAGAACATTAGCTTTTTGGTCCTCCAGTAATAGCCTCTGCACACTCCTATTGTCTTTAGAGATTAGTTTTCCACAGTGTTAAAACTCATCAGGTATTTGTGCTCCTGCTGCCTCAGTGCAGCCTATTAGCTGGTCACTGGGGGCTGATGCAACCAGCAGCACCATCCCAACTTTTACTAAATTCACTGCCATCACCAGCCTGTTCTTGGTGCAAGAGATGAAACAGGAGAGCAAATTGACAAGCAGAGGGAAAAGATTGCCTTGAGGGAAAAGAGGAGATTACAGCATTTCTGAAAGAACCCCTGAAATGGACTCTGGGCTGTATTCTGCAGCAGGATGAGGGACATCCCTGGGATGTTTCCCAAAGCCAGACCACTGCCCGTGTCCAAACCAAGTGAGCCCAGGCAGTGAAACCAGCAGGAGTGTGGGATGTGCTCAGCTCAGTGGGAACACTCAGCTCACTGCCACTCTGGTACTGCCCCTTTTTTCCCTTTCCCCAGTCCACCCATTTTAAATTGCGCAAGGCTGCAGCCTCTCAGGCAATCCAGGAACAAAACACATTGCAGCTGTTTGTATTGTATTTATATGGTAATTCCATCATAAAGCAGTGAATAAATACTGTGCCACACACATGCCAAATTTAATAATTGTTAGGATTCACACTAATAGAATGCTGCAGCAGGCTAGATTAGAAATAAGCAATTAAGTGTAGTTTTTCCTACACAGGTTATTGGCCACTGCATCCTGCACCAGAAGGATTAAATCAAAGAGAAAAAAAATCAACTCTGAGGCAACAACAAAAGGTATACTAAAAGGCCTGTCTGCAAGGCTAGCCATTCATGCCTCCAGGTGACATGCTAGTGGCAAACTACAGGAGTAATCTGATTCTTTTCAAATGAACATATTTTTATCTGGAATATTTTTAACTATAACAAATTAATTTTTCTGCATTATGCAACTATTTGAATTTCCACCAAGCATCCTGTGGCACTAGCTGGTTCTCTCATCATCCACTTCCGACCTGTGTCTCTTGCTTACTTCTGTTTTGTCTCATCAACTAGTAGTGGTCTTGAGAGTCTTGATTTTGATACATGAAGTAGCATTAAGAGTTTCCTTGCTGCACTCTGCTCTATTAGCACTTAATATACTTCAGTGAAAAAGGATTAGCTCGAGAATTTCACTGAATCCTTGAAAAAGCCCCAAAAGTGCTGACCCAGATTTTGAACAAAACTTACCCATTAACGTTTTCTTAACAAGGATTATCTTATTATTGGACAATTTAAGGGAGCGGAAGCAGGCCTCAAATTGCTCAATTTAAGTCCAGTCCAGAACAATGACTTAAAATCATCTTCAACTGGAGCACCATAATTGAGTGGGCTGAAGAGCAGGTTTGCTGCTGAGTGATATCCACATGCAGAAGTCATGCAGCTGATCTGTACCACCATCCTTTAAAGAGCTCTCAGCAGTCATGGGTTGAACAAACAGAGTCTCATTTAGGATGGTTCACCCATGTCAAAGATGAAAAAAATAAGTGGTAGAGAGCGGGGCCATTACCCTTAACCTGTGCTGGAGCTCACCCCTTGCTGAATGACTGAGATGACTCTTGAAGGCTGAGTGACTGAGTTTCAACAGCAACAGAGTCATAGACAGGAAAAGGATAAACATTGTCCTGAGAAGACCTCTAATCCAGCAGACCCTATGCTTGCTGTGTATCCACAGGCAACTCCTCCCTGAGCTTTTCCTGGCTCCAGGCTGCAGGTTGCCTGCAAATGCCTGAGGTGTTCATGGAGCTCAGTGTGTGGCTGGCATCAGAGTAACAATGACATCGTTTTGGGTTCCTACAGCACAGATTTGGGACCCTTGGTGTTACTGATACACCAAACCTTCTCCGTGGCATTTACAATGATAATAACAACCCCCCAATGAAATTAAACCACTAATGGCTGCAGAGCACAGGGAGCTTCTCCTGCAGGGCCACCATCAGTGTGGCACCGAGTGACAGCAGCAGGACCTTTGCTGATAATTAATTACAGCATCCCTTACCAATTGGTCTGAAAATATTGACACCAGGTGTAATGCGTTCTCCCATTTCTCATTGGGTCAATTCAGGCTTCTTTTAAAGTTTTCTTTGCACTTATTGACTTAATAGGCAATGGTTTTTTTTTTGTTACTTTTAAACACAGCTGGCTACTGCTCTATTTCTGGCTGGCACACTGAGGATAAAATGTGATCATTAAGTTAATACCCAGTTTAATTATACCGGTCTCCATTTAAATTGAAGCAAAATTATGCATAAATAACTTCAGGTTTACCTCTTCAGTCCCTCTCACTATATGTAATAGCTTGATAATTTTATTTCCCTATAGTAATTATTTTTGTGCTAATATCTTTTTGTGCATACAGTAATATCATTTTACTGGTTTCTTTGTCACTGCAAATTATCCCAGAGATTGCAGAACAGACAAAATAGTTTCATCCTGTCACTGACTGTGACTAATCTCAGTGTTGTCTCCACTTTTGCTTTATGAATTTTGTCTCATTACCAAAAAAAAAAGCGTAATAACAATATATGCTAAAAAAATAGTTGACTACTGCATACCTGCTTTAAATCAAATGAAATGTTCATTCTTTCTTTTCTGAAAATGTAAGAACCTCCTGTGTCAAGCTGTTCTGAATCATGTCTCAAGGCACTAGAGGTGTCATTCTTCACTGGAACAGAAACAGAGCTTTACTTAAAGGCTCAATAATGTTAACATATTCTTCCCAAGTGGTTCACATCCCAGGAGCTCAAACCATTTAATGAAAAATAATTAATTATCCTTCAGCACAGCTGCTGCCAGGTAGGCCAGTTATCCACAATGTTAGAAGAGAAATTGAGCCCCAAACAGGCTGGTGCTTTGTGAGGATCACAATGCTGAGGGGGTGAGGCAGGAATCCTGACCTGGCCTCTTCAGGGGTAGTGCCCTCACACCTATGCTCCATTCCATTGTTCCAACCACATCTCTGAGTTTGCAGAACAAGCTGTGAGCTAAGATCTAATGGTTTCTATATTTATTTCCCTCCACTTTCAAACTTCTTCTGCCTTGCTTGCATTTTTGATTCTTTTGGAAACACTGCATAATTTTGGATTGCTTTCAAAAATATTTTTTCTGGTTCAAGCACACATTGAGTGGGATGTGAAGGAGAATCTCTGACTGTTGTGCAAGGGGTCAGAGTAGACTTCTGCCTGTCACACTAATTCCTGTGCTGGCTTTAAGCACATCACCAGGGCATAAGGCTTGTTTGTTCCTGAATTGTTGAAATCACAAGGTGGAGGCTGACCCCACACAAGGGGTGACACCAGGGCACTTACAGCTAGAGCTGCAGAGTGCAAATAAATGAGTTACTTTTTTTTCCTTCTGTTTCCTGAGCTCTTGAGAACTAATTTTATAATATGTATGTATGTGTAATTTATTTATGGTTTATATTTCTATTTACCAGTATTATTTGCTTTAATTCTTGGTAGCAACAGAGTAACTTCCCATCTCCTGCTTATATTTTTGGCAAGCAGTGAAAATGAGAGGTGGGCCTGTGAGAACCTCATGACATTTAGGCTACGCATCAACTAAATATACCCCAACAAATACAATGGTTTCTAATAGGGAAATCCATCTTGTACGGGTAGCATTTGTGTGTTCAGACACACAAGATAGCCTTGCTTTACAAACCAGTTTGGCAATTTGAGTTTTAAAGACAACTACTGAAACACTGCTGTTCTCTCATGACAGACATTTCAAAATCAGTCTCACTTCTTTTTCTGAAGATTATCTTGAAAAAAAAAAGATTTTTTTTTTGTTTCCCTACTTTCTTTGTTAAGAAATTAAGTCAAAGCTGGCAGATAATACTAGCAGGATAATGTAAAAAAATATATATTTTATCTATTTTTAAATACAAGGGAAATATATTTTGTTTATATAGTATAGAATGTTTTTCCTTTGCTTCCATTTTGGGAGAACCATGAACTAAGCTCATACAGGGGCTCTTTGTTGAGATTTTGTAGTTTCATTCCTACTCCAAGTTTCTGTCAGAAATTCTTCTCAGCTGTGCTTAGTTTGTCATGAGGGACTTCAGAATTTGTCTCTTCTTAATTAATTGAACAGCTTATTTTCTGATGCTTTTTGTCTGCTATTTTCTGCATAATTATTCTGAGTACATTTTGACCTCTTTTTTTTCCCTTTTTCAAATCAATACAGCTGAAACAGGCCTTCTTTCAGGAATATCTCTCCATTTGGGTGCCAAAATATGCAGCCACCCTATTTTTCAGTCTCTAAATTCTTGTTTAACATGAAGGCCAAGTATGATGAACCTTTGGAATGGGGTTGTCTAGAGGTCAAGTGGCTCTTTTTCTAAACCCATCTTGTATAAACTACCTTCAGGGAGCACAGTTCATAGCCCTGTTTCTCTCTGGGTTCCAGAGGTAATCCATCAATTATGTAGAAATAATCAGAGAAGCACCCTGGCCTTACCAGTTGCCAGGGTATTACTGCAAAGTGCTTTTTGTCTCCTCAACCAATTCTCTGCTCTTGTAAGAGACACTCAGCCCCTTGCAGGATGAGGCCCTACTTAATTTCTGATCACATCCTTGGCTCCTCTTGGTGGGGCTGGGCTTTAGCTCCGGGTCAAGCTGAGAGAGTGGAGTGGCATGGAGAGTTAGAAGGGTTAAAGATGGGAAACATTCATGGGTTTATGTTGCCTGCACCAAGATAGGACTCTTCAGAGCTGCAAGTAATTGCTCTGAGAGGGTTTTGTAGAAGACAGTTTGTGGTGATAGCAGTTAAAGAATGGTGGCTGTAGCTGTGTACGGGGTTGGGATTCCTTAGAGGAATGATCGACCCTCGCTAACAAAATGATTGTCGCTTTGGCTTACGGAGTCTTTGACTTCTGAACGGTTGCCTTGGAAGTAATAACCAAAACAATAGAGAAACCAGTCAACATAGCATTCAGAATATTTTTTACTACTTGAATTAATTACTCCATAGGTAGGTAGCTCTGTGATTTCATTTACATTCCTAAAAAACACCATTTAGACAGTCTGACTGGCTTAATTCATTTTCTCTGCTTTCACACACAGATCAACTTGACATCATTTCAATGGCTGAAACAACAATGATGCCTGAGGAAATTGAGCTTGAGATGGCAAAGATCCAGAGACTTCGGGAAGTCTTAGTCAGAAGAGAATCAGAACTCAGGTTTATGTAAGTATCAATCCTTCTGGGAAAACACTATGCAAAATTAATCAAAATAGGAAAGAATGGTACTTAGAAGATTTTTATCTGCTTGACATTTTAAAAGGGAGAAAGATAAAGAACATCCCAGTTAGATGAGCACTTACAAAATGCCGTTGGGAAATGATTTTTGTAGTTGCAAAGGAAATTACCTTTTTTTAATTCAGCACCTTTTTTTTTTATTCAGCACAATTTGCAGAGTACATAAAACGGATCTCTTACTTACAAAAGGAAACTTTAGCAAAGTGTATGTCTATGGAGCATATTTTCCTACCTGATTTCAGTCCTTTGTGGGAAGGATATTCATCTGAACAAAATATCAACAGGCAGGGGATTTGAAGCTTCCACAGTCTAACCTAATTCAGGCTTTATTCCTACTTCATTAGTGGTCTTAGACAGTTCATGTCACAAGAGAGCACACTGTGTTCTGCACTAATAGCAGCCAAGATTTGACATTTGTTAAATGGAAGCCATTAAGTTATGAACACAAAACACTTTCTGATACATCAAATTAAATAGTGATACTCCAAGAGGGATTTTCAAAATTGCCAAAAAGGTCAGGCATAGGAGTCTCACTGAAGGTTCATGAATATGAATTCAATTCTGATTATGAAGTCAATAGGGTTAATATTCCTAAATAATCGAATTTAGAAGATCAGAGCTTATTAATAAGAAATGTATTATTTTGAAGTGTCCTCTGTCTGTGAGTATCTGAGGTGAGAAACAAATTGCCGACAGGCCAAGAACTTCACTAGCTCTAAAACCTGCTGAACTCAGACCCTTGGCATTAATGAAGCTTCTGTGGCCTGAAAAAACTCACTGGCTTTCTTCTCACGTTAACGTACAGGGGACTGGTACTTTGACCCTTACACTGGAAGTTAATTTTAGTGCCCTGACTTGCATTGCCAGAAGCTAAAAGCATCACCCCTCTGCAAACAGCACAGACATCTGTCTTTGAGTATTATCTCAGAAGACTTCTGTCCAGAATCACTGCTTAGACACCTTTGGAAATAAGGACTGGTAATAGTGGCACTGACCTTTAATAATGCCATAGTGGTACAAATAAAGTGAACAGGAAAGGTTTTGTCACTCCTGCTCCTGGTAGTCAAATAACTACCTGGTTATTGGTTTGTACATAAATTTAATCTGGAAGAAGCCTCATCATTGAACCCTGTACTTCTCTTGACATTTTCTGTATCAAACAAAGCACTGAAATAAACTGCCCCAGTGAATGAGAGCAATTGTTCTGTTTGTTCTGGTATCCAGTCTGTTCTTTTAATTTCCCCCATGCTCACACTCTTTACTCTGTCTTGCCTGGCAGGTGTTTGAGTAAGGGATTTAACACAGGAGAGCTTGCTTATTGAAAAGGGAATAGAACTGATGTTCACACTGTGCCCTGTTCTCCTGCCTTAGATCTCATCCTCACACACTGCCTAGAGCTGCCCAAGAGCACTCCCAGCCTCTCCCTGGCACAGGCAGGAAAGTTCTTCCGAGCAGCAGAGTCTCCACGAGGCTTGGCCCAAGGTACTGGCAAAGCAGGCAGGTGACGGAGGCAGCGACTGCCAGTGGTGGCCCCAGTTTCTGTCTTTTCTACGTCATGGAGAGCCACAGTCACAGACCATCTCATTCTTTCAGCTGGAGCAGACCAAGATGACCACTTTTCCAGGGATATTCACACAGCTTTCTAGCCCACCTGCTCCCTGCTGTGTGGCAGAATATTCTGACGCTGCTCATTAATCCTTGAGGCAGTTAAATTCACTTTGTTAACACCATTGAATGAAATGGCCAAAAACATTGTCTATTTGGCTTTATCTAATTTTTAAAAATGTTTTTACAGTTTACCCCTGACAAGAGAGAAGCATGTTGCTAGTGATACCCAAGTAACAGAGCAGCACCTGTTCTTTACTGCTTTCATGCTAGATAGTTTACACTGACGGAAGGGCTTGGCTGCATTTGTCTTCAATGACAAACATCTTTTAATGACAAATGTATTTTAATGACTTATTGCTGAGATTAACATCACAAGTCATGGTTACCTCAGTGGTCCAAGTTTTGTATCTGTTTAACTAAGCAGATTACATAAACTCTAATTCACAGATGGATTGTGGAAGACTTTATATGTAGCCTTTTTTTTTTTTTCCATTTGATTTCTGAAGTAATGAGTTGCCAATGTCCCAAGACCAGAAGTCTGTATGTAGGTCATGAATTTTAGTAACTGATTTCTTCTGACAGGACTAGATTCCCCTGGGAGTGACCTATACAACCAACCACATGAAACTGAGCCTCTTCAGACAGGTTTAAGGCAGACTCAGCTTTGAACACTGCTAACAAGCAGCGCTACACCTACGCTCAGACCACAGAGTGCCAGACCAGCTTTAATGAGAACCACATCTCTTTAGTTCTTGCATCTGCTTTAGCTTTTCCTTTAATTATAGCAAAAGGATAAAACACACACATAGTATTAGAGAAACTGTGTGGTATGTTTGTATTCTCTTTTTTTGCCCTTCATGCTGTTAGCAACAGAATAGAAATTCTCTTGAATTGGGGTGTTTTTATAGTTCTTATGAAAGCATGAACATGATGAAATGATTCTGTATCACTTGCATATCCAGCCACAGCTTACGTTTCCAGCTACATTTTTTAAAGTAATGGTTTGTTCTTCTCACTGTCTGACTGACTGATCTTTTTATTCACATGTAGCCAGATCCTAAAGCAGGACAAAGTACACTGTAGCTGTGCTTAAAGAAAGCAGTGCTCTGTAGCTGTGCTCAGAGTGTGTCCCCAGCCCTCACGGTGCCCATGGCTCCCTCCTGTCACAGGCACACATGGACTGTCAGCTCTGCTTGCACCCAGCAGGTGCCACTGCTCTTCACTGCGTTTAAAAACACTCAGGCTCAAGAATAAGAAAACAAAACACTGCCAGCTAGACCTGCTGCTGATGGAAAACACAGCAAGCTCTTCTTCTGTCAGGTTTAATCCATGGAAGGAACATCCTCTAAGGGTGCTAATTGAATTTACTGTTTTCCTTGAAGAAGATGCAAATGTGGTAGCCATAAAATAAGGACATTTGGCAGAGAACTGCTCCAGGTTAGCATATCAGCCAGTAAAAAGCCCCCAACAAACCCACTAAACTAAAAAAACCCTAGCAAGGTCTAGATATTCAATGGACCTGGAGCTGGTTTGCATTTTCCACACTTCTGTGTGTGAACAAGGAAAAACTGTTCCTGTTGGTATGTGAGATCATCAGTAATGTAATGTTCTTTCTGGCAGTTCCTCGGCTGTGGTTTGTATATCACATGTCTCTCTTCAAACAATACAAACTCTGCATGAGGGATTCCTTGGCAAAACATAGAATTACAGAACAGTTTGAGTTGGAATGGACCCACTGACTAGTGGACATGTACTAATACCCATCAAAATTATTTTAAAATTTAGAAGATATTTTTAAGAAGGTGTTGCAATTTCACCGCATCTCTACACCAGGACCACAAATGATGTGCTGTCCCCAGTCCCACAGAGCAGCACATACTGGTTTTTAGTGACAGACCAAGGATTCACTTTCAGACAAGTATAGATATTTCTGTAGTCTGCCTATCACTGTGTTGAAAAAAAGCCTTCCCCAAAATACAGAAAAAAACCATCGGTGAGAACAGTGGAAACAAGTTTTACCCTGTTTAAAAATGAAACAGCAAAACTTTTTAAGTGGAAACCGGAAATATCCATACAGTTTAATTACATGTGATTTTTCACTCTTTTGTACTGCTTTGCAGTCCTTTGTACACTCTTTTTCCTCTGCCTTGCAGAGAGAAGTGGAAATTCCTTACTCGTGCACTAAACATAATGTAAGACCTCATTTGAATAATTGAAAACTAAAGCACTTACCGATGAAGTGTAGTCACACGAAGATACATTTAAACAGTGTGACTTTCTGGAACTCTGAAGTGAAGCAAAAACATACAGAAACTCCAACTGACATCTCTGATTTTCAAATTTTCAGCTTTTTAATTCCGCTGTGTGAAAATTAGATGTGTGACAGCTTATTCTTAGCCTGTCCCCTGAAATTTTTTGATTTGAAAAGCAAGGAAAGCAGCTGAACTCTTCTATCCATTCAACAGACTATTTGCTATATACCACAGTGAAGTAGTTCATCCTGTAGTGTATACTTTATAAGAGGCCAGTTTTCTGATAATTCTTGTTTTTCTTTTTATCGATACAAAGAAACAAAGAAAGAAAAATGAGCTGAAGCAATCGACTAACAGGTCATGATGTTTCCCAAACCATCATGCAAATTGCAAGTCAGATATTAACTTTTGTAAATGTGTCCTTTGCTTTGCTCCTTGTTTTTGTTTCCTCCTTTAAAAAAAAAAAGGAGGGCAGCTGCAAGCAGCTGTACCCTTCATATCCAGGAAATCCATACTACTTCTAGCTGAATACCTGCTTGCTGTGAAGAATTACCTAAAGCTCATAAGGAGACAATTTTCAGATTATAAAATCAAACCTTCCTCAATTAGGTAATGCCACAATTTATGTTGCACAATTATATTTTAGCTCAGGCAACCTCAGTCACAGCAGAGCAGATGCACTGTTATTTGCTCTGTAATTACATTATCAAATCCTATTTTTGTCTCAAGACCCTGCCTTGCTTAGTGCCCAGGTTGGACCTCCTCAGGATATGTCCAGGTTATGTAGAAATTGTGGCTGTTTGTAGCATCTCTCCTTCAGTGCTACTGATACTATGAAATTTCATAAAATTATTCCAGGAGCTGTTGTGACCATCTCCAGCCAGCCTAGGAAATGAAAATATAGCTTGAAGCCATCATATGCTATCTCCAGCTCTTCTCAGTTTGTTTTTAGAATAGCTGAGAACTTAGCTTATATTGATATGAAGGAGACAATATGTACAGAAAAGCATCAGTTTATAGCCTGCCAGCATTCCCCCTCCTTCGCTTCTCAGGCTTCTCTCAGCTCCTTTCTTAAAATGTTGTCTATAAAAAGAGTTTTGGGTCAAACTAAATGTTCAATCTGTCTGTGCTGTTAAGGAAAGCAAACACACCACTTCAGAACATGCACGCTCTCTCTTCCTTTCTAATTCTCCTGTCCCACTTCCTTTTTTTTTTCTTTCCTTGTGAGATAACAGACGCAAAAGCTGAGCGAGCTGCTCAGGCAGCATCCTCTTTGTCACATTTGTCACGCATTTAATGTGTTGTTGCTGTGGATGTGTTTGGCTTCAGAGGCAGTTTAGGATTGCTGGGGGCATGGAAATCTACTGTGCTGAAAGACACAATTGTAAAAATGGATGATGCATATGTTAGCTCAGTTTAGCTGACAGAGAGAGGCAGCAAATCCTCAGACCTCTATATGATACAGAGCAGATCAAAACCGAACTTACAAATCATTTGTAGTGCAAAAGTCCTGCATTTTAAAATGCATTAGCATGTTGGGAGCCAGTAAATATTATTAGTAAAGGTGAGATCTTCTCACCCACAGTTACTGCCTATGCCTGTGGAAAGGCATGGAATTCTTATAAAACAGCATCCCCTGTCATCGTGAAACGCAGTCTGCGGGAGATCTGCCAGTGCCTGTTACTGCTGGCTTTCCAGATGGAAAGCAAACCTCAAAGCCAGCTATATTGGATGACCTTGAACTAAAACTGTGGCAGTTGCTTCCACATGTGATAGCTGTTGGATGGTTATTTCTGCCATGTAGGTGATACTGAATGGCAGTTTTTTAATGTGTAGGGAATAGAAGATATTAAACATAAAGCCCTATTAGGTTGCTTTAGGCAATTACTGAAAACATTTTACTCATTAAACTTTTTTTTTTATCTGTAAAAATGCTATAAATACAACGGTGTATTTGCTTAATGTCTGCGTGGTTATTACATCACTACACTAATACTGTGAAGAGGCCAAATTCACCTCCACACTGACTCAGAATTAAAATTGGTCCTTGTCTTTGTATACTCTCACTACACACTAGTAGATGACTCCCTCTTCTCCAGAGCGCTCATAATATCTACATCATCCAAATTCTCTGTAGATCTATTCAGGATTTTAGACCATTTTACACTATTATGTTTGCTTACTTGAAATCCCAGACCTTTCATGTAGAAAAGTTTGCTGCAACTTGACTTTGCAGTCACACAGCTTCATTAGCTGTCTAAAGTACATAATTTATCCCTAGTTTGGTTTTTTTTTCCCTTGCTTTAAATCAGGCTTACTATTTCTTTACTTGCCTTTTAAACCTTTATCCTTTTCCCAGTTTGCAAAACGCCATAAATCTCTGTTGTCCTGCTGTGACATTGATGTGTCCATTGCTGGTAGTAGTTGAGGTGGGATAGTCAGTACTGGTCATTCTGGAGTTTATTGGGTATAATGGTAGAATCTCAAACTTAGGGCAAATTCATGGAGAAAAATGTGTAGTACATACTCCTTCTAAGAACAATAGGACATCCACAGAGGTCAGATAGGAGTCTCACCTTTATGTCATTTGCAGTATGCACAGCACATTGGTATTTTAAATATAGGAAGGTATCTCTGCTGATTGCCTGCCTTTATGCAACCACTGCAACAAAGTACACAAGAACTGCTGAAGTGAGAGGTTATTTCCCTTGGTGATGACAAACAAACCAGCTTAGAAATCCCATGTTTTAATTTAAAATGGGTGCAGTAAATCTAGTAGACACAAAGTAGGAAAATGAAACAAACAGTGTCATTACTGGCTGAACTTGGAAAGTAATGCTGCAAAGTACTACAAAAATGTGTACGAGAGAAGGCAGCAGTAATTGCTGTCTTTGTATGAACAAAGTTAATTTCAAATTTTAATTTTTTTTCGATCCAAATACTTTAACACTCTTACAAGTGTCTCACTAATGTGACATCAACTCTGATTTCTCAGCGGCTTCATGCCTCCTGTGGCAGCAGAGCCACACACTGAGCATCACCCCGGGGAAAAGAGGGGAAAGAGAGAAAACAGGCTGTCAGAGGTGTGAATAGCACTGGTAACTCACTGGTTATATCTTGCTAAGCAGGTGTTCAGACTTTTGCTTTCTTGGGTACTTTTGATTCTTTTGCTGCTCCTTTTTTATTTTGTACTGTATATTATCTGTTTTCTGTCACCTAAGGTTAAGCATGGAATTTCCTTAGGACTGTTTACTTATGTGTTCAGCATCTGGTACTTTTCTCTGAGTTTGGCACCTTGCTGTTAGTGCAGTGTAAATAAATAACACCAGCAAAACCAGATTTTTGCTCATGAATAGAGCTGCTGTTGTGTTTTCTGATAAGATCCGTCTTTTCATGGAAAGGAGAAATAAATCTTTTCTCCTTCACAGTTCTGGAATCTTAACAATACAGTATCACTTATTGTGATTTCCTTCCTGCTTGTATCTTGCTCTAGGAACATAGGATGCACTTGGGGAGGCTGTAGAGAAGGAGGCAGTTGTGTGATGATACATATTATTCAATAAATATACCTGCCAGGTTGTCGGCTTCATAAGATAAGGCATCATTAGGGGAAACACCAAGCCCAGCTGTAAGAGGGACACCATGGCTGTCCCACTGATATAGCCTGGTGTGGCACAGGCTCTTCTGCAAGACAGGGTTAAGTTGTGGCTCTGACTGTGTGTCCCCATTGAGCTTTGCCATCCCAAGCACATTGTCACAGTGTCTCACCTGCAAATAACCAGAGTCCTTGAGGCAATAACCAGGAAACTGCAAGCTGTGAAATGGCACAATGTGGTTTTGTAATGAAAGTCAGATAGTCAAAGCTTGAGGTCTCTGAGATTAGGGACAGCATTTCTAGGGGACTGCCAAGGGTCTGGGAGTCTCAAGGATGTCAGTGTGCCCACTGTAGAGCTGGGAGCTCCTGTAAGGTCCAGCTCTGCCAAGTCTCCTCACATGGAAGCCTGGAAGCCTCAAGAACATGAGTTCAGGACAGAATTGCAAAGCTGTGGACTGTGCACTTGAAGCTAAAAGTACAGAGATCAGCTCTCAAAGAGGAAGGAAAATGCCTTAGTTCAGTTTGATCTCTCTGCAGACCCATCTCTTTTGCTCTGTTTGACAGCAAACCATCAACCTCAGAGGAAAACACAACATTACACTTGCAGATGTTTGGCTGTAAAAATGGTGCATTAAAATACTCGGAAAGGAAAAGCATTTTTTTAGTGGTGTATAATGATAAACATCATTCGGAAAGTATTTAATTAATTGTAAACTTGGTAGTTTAGATGTTTGTGTCTTAGGAAAAATGTAATGGGAGGAATTTTTATTATTGTCTCTGTTGGACAGCTAGAAAAATAGTTCTTTAATAGAGAATTTTCTTTAAACAGTATTTTGTACATTGAATATGTGTTGTGGTTGTCACAAAATGCTGTTAATAGAAGAGGGAGCAGCTTTAATCTTTTGACATTGTCATTTTTAATCCAGAAATTTAGCACTGTATTTCCAGACGTAACCTTTAATCCCAAACTGTTTATCACTTCCCAGTTCTTAGCTACCTGTGCTCTGGTTTGCATGAGTGGAAGGTGCAATGGATTGCCCCTTCCAGTCAAGCACATCCTGCACACTTGGCACTCACTGTTCCTGGGGCCCCCCTTTTGGACAGCTGAGCTTCCTCTAGGCAAGGATGTTCTGTAATAAAGTGTCCCTCTTGCCCTGTGGTATTCCACTGGTCCTTCTCACTTGTCTTCTGCTATAAAGAGGAGAGTAACCAGTAAATTTAAAAGCCCCAAAATGGACTGTCAGTGTTTAATTTTATACCAGAAACCTTTATATTCTTTTCAGCTGTGATAACAAATAGTTGCTCTTCTGGTTTTAAAAATAAGAAAAGGTTAAACATGAAGGCAAATTAAGAAGGAAATGTGTCATTCATTCTGCTAGAGACAATGCACAGCCAGACCTAGAGTTTCCTCCTTCAGGTGCCTAATATCCAAAAATAGAACCACCAGAGTAGTTTAAATGAACCAGGCCCTATGCTTTTGCATGGAATCGTCTATATGCTGCTACAAAGGGCTGATACTTGTGAATTTAAATCTGACTTCTCTATTGTCTATACGTTTTTAGACAAATTAACTTTTTGCCACATGGAGAAATATTCCCCTGCACAGTGGGGCAATTTCAGAAAAACTCCTCTTGTTACTATTGATTCATGGTAAAAGTTTGTAACTGGCAGAGGAGATGGCCAAGCTCAAGAGAATTTAGCAATGTCAGTGAAAATGAAAAACAGCCTCTCTAGACACTGTTCTGAATTTATGTGAAATATACCTTAAATATGACCCTTGAGGGACTGAGAATTTCAAATGCCATCTTCAATTCTCTGAAACAACAGCTGAATTACAACATTACTGTGCTAGTTGTGGTTCAGTAGCTTCTATGCACTGTTCCTCCAGCAGAGAGCACTTTTAAAAAGAAAAGTTAGACACACTTTAATAGTGCAAGTTCATCACAGGACCTCTGATTTGTGAGCTGCGCTGCCAAGCAGGCTGGTCAGCAATCTGTTCCCTTAATTGCCAGCTCTGTGTCTTCCAGCTCCAGCAGCACCAGGTGCTGAGCTAAGTAACAATGTGATAAACACACCATAATGACTCAAGCAACTTGTTCTGTATTCATTAAATGTTGCCTGTGATCTCACAGATTTATAATTAGAAGATTTAAGTAACTAAGCCAAGCTGACAGGGACAAAAAGGAATCAAATATAGAAGAGGAGCATCAGGTGGAGGTCGGTCTCTTCTCCCACATAACAAGCAACAAGACAAGAGGAAATGGACTCCAGTTGCACAGGGAAGGATTAGATTGGCTATAAGGAAAAATTTTTTGACTGAAAGGGTGATCAGATGTTGGAACAGGCTGCCCAGGGCAGTGGTGGAGTCACCATGCCTGGAAGTGTTCAAAAGGCATGTTCATGTGGCACTTGGGGATATGGTGTAGTGGTGAACATGGCAGTGCTGAGGTAACTGTTGAACTCTATAATCTTATCTTCCAACCGTAACAAATCTGTGATTCTATAAATTTACTGTGCTCTTGTACTCCCAAGAACACTTACACCATTGCAGATTCCCCACAGTTTTGGCAAAACCATAAACACCTGCAGTACCCAAAGGAAGCCTCCACTGAAGTTCCTTGAATCTGCAGCTTGACATCATCCCCATCTACGTAGCAATTCTCTTTATTTCTATACATCTCTTTACTTCAATCCCCCAAATTTCTCCATCACTACTGGTTGTTCTTGGCTGGTGTTCAGCTTGCTCACTGGGGACAACACCAAGGAGATGATCTTGCTATCCCTACATGGAGACCTTCAGTTATATAATCATGTCAGCTTGTGACTTAGCATGACACCTGATTCTCAGGCCAGCTCATAGACTGGCGCTTTCAAAGTCTTCAGAAACTCCAACAATTACAGGCATTTTACTCCTGGGACAGGAATGTATTAAAACAGAACTAAAAATAATCTTAAGTGCCTGCAAACCTTGGAAGAGAGGGAAGGAAATCAACAAACCTGGTCTACATTCCTTCTTTAACTTCAAGCACTTAAATCCCGTAACAGAAAGCAAAGGAATCTCAGACCTCCTCTTACAGACATGCTAGAGGGAGCACAGATCTATTTCCAGCTTTGAAAGGCATTCAGCAAAGGCAGAAACTCTCAAGACACAACAAACTGCTCTGCTCATCCTGAAATCAGTGAAAATATTTGATGCTTATGTAGCTGTTACTAATAGTTCTTACACTCAAATATGAAGTATTTGTCAGTCTTGTTGGCCATCTCTTTTTTTTTGGCTGACCATTAAGAAGGGTGTTTAGTGATTTTTCTCTGAACTTGCACTGTAATTTTTCCTTTTTTCCTATCCATGTCTCTAGATGGCACCTAGGTCTTACACTGAGGAATTTGGTTTTCTCCCTTGGCTGAAAAGAAGACAGAAAAATTTAGCTGTTGGGGAATAATTTCTACTGAAACAAAACAAAACCATTCTTTTGTGTCTGGTACAGAATGTTTCTTTTTTAAGTCCTGCCTCCCATTATCTTGCACAGCCTTTGAGGCTTGCCAGGGCACAGCTGAATGGGAGGGCTCTGCTGTGTTTGCATGCCCTGCTCTCCCTCAGTGCAGATGGTGCGCAGCAGAGGTGACTCGTGCTGTCACCTCGCTTGTGGATCGGGTGGCAATGACAGCGCTCAGGGCACTCTCCCCCTGAGAGCTGGACCACAGAAACATGTAATGGGGCTGAGTCACTGTGCCAGACCACTGCAGGCTCTCCCGACCCACTTATTTTCCTGTCATTTTGTGACATGTTTAGAAAATCTTTTGCTCATGCTGTTTTATTCATTATGAGGTTTGTTTTTTTAGGGTTTTTTGTTTGTTTGTTTGGCAAACAGAGTCTGCTTGTAAGTTGTGATGATATAGCTTGAAATACCAAGAGGGAAAAGAATAATACGTATTTGTGTGATATCTCCAAGCATACAGACGGTGTTCTGCAATAAGCCATCAAGAAAGAGAAAAGCAGAAGTGCAGACGGCGTGTCAGGAATACACGAAAGCACACTGAGAATTCATCCCTAGTTAGTACCATTGCAATTACTCCAGGAATGGATTTGGGCTCCTTACAAGAGAAATGTTTTATCATACTCATAACTCATGTGTTTAGGATTCCTGGGCAAACATTTAAAGCTCAGCTCTGGAGGAAAAACTGCCGTATTGTAACTGCTGTTTGCCTCATTGATTTTTTTTCTACAATGTGAAAAATGATTTCACAGGGACTGGAAAGGATGTACCATCTCTTCCAGAGAAGAGAGAGTTCAGCAAAGGTTGTATATTGCAAATCTTATGCAAATGTCTCAAGCAGATTTGCAGGTAACTCAGCCAGGCCTGGAGTGTGCCATGTCAGTGCCTGTGCCACGCTGGATCTGCAGGGAAAGGTCACTGCATCCTGCACAGCCCCACACCCTGCCTGTGCTGCAGGGTGCCTGTTTTCCTTCCAGAAAGCACCAGGCACACAGGGAGTGTCACAGAGCTTTGGAATGAGCTCAGTAAGAGCCTGTGTGACTTCTCCTCCAGCTTGTCTTGCATTGATAGATTTGACTTACAGGAGAGAATGGGCTGCAAAATGAAGTTCAGTGTGTTTCTCCAGCTTCTCTGTAGGTAAGGGGACCCAAATGAGTTCTTTCTGCTCTACTCTGCTGATTGCTGCTCTCCTTTAGATTTCCAAAAGCTCTTTTTACTTCCTAAAGAGGTCTGATAGTAATACTGAGATGCTCTTAGTCAAACCCTGCTGACCATCCAGTTTCCAAATGGGAAATACACTGGGATTTGATTTTTTTTTTTTCCCCCCAGAAGCAGCATTAACTTCTTTTGAGACTCCTGTAACTACTCACGTCCAACATCCAGAGTATCAGGGGGAAAAGAGAGGAAGGTTCATAGTACCACTACAGAATGAATGGCCTTCCAAGAGCTTCCTGTCCAGGAGTTCCTCTTCTTCCCTTTGCTTCAAGGGCAACAAGGCAACTCTTGCCCAGGACAGCACCTGTCGCTCTGCATTCAGTATTATTTGCGAGCAGATGCAGGATGTGCTTTATAGTTACAAGCAACCATAGATCCTGCTTTCATTAAGTCAGATGGATGAAGCTTTGGCATGGTCTCATATGTCCTTCAGCCCTCCCTTTAGTCATTTAACCTTATTCTTTATTACTTTTTTCCTAATCAGCACTGTGGAGTGGATGAAACACAAAGGCTGTTTGACACAGATGGGGGGAAAGATGTTCCATGTGCTTAAGGGGATTGGTGCAGATGGTGGGTTAGTTTTTGTCCATCAGCACAATGCACCAGCGTGCAGAACTGGGACTCTGGAGAGGTCATCTGACTTATGATCTTTGGAATTCATGTGGTCACAGAGCTGTTGCAGACCTAAAGTGCTTTGGCCACAGATTTCCTTCTCTGCTGTATGTTACAAGGCAGGAACAAAGTTTAGGTCTCAGGAAAAAGAGATGCTGAGAATATACGTGCAGTACCAGCTACATGGTCTGCAGTCTAAAAACCAGCCAAAATAATGGGGAGGAAGTGCGACTGATGTTGCAACATGAGACCAGTACCTCTGCCACAAATTAGGCACAGGGACTGTAGGGACTACTGAATGTGAATGATCTTGCTCACTTGGAATATACTGGTGCTGATATTTTAAATTCCTGAAAATCCTTAGAGAAGAGCTGTGCCATTAGCTTTTTGGAGTTCCTTAGCAAGGGCAGGGAGCCAAACTGATACAGTAAAGTATTTTAATTAGTGTATTTCAGAGCTTCTCAGAATGAAGCCAAATATACTCAATCAGAAAAAAAAATCCTCTCTCTGTCTATCACAGAGATCTCTTTTGTAGAAACTCACTGTTCTCTTCTCTGTTCACTGTTCTGTTCTAGTTGAGAGTGTGGCATGATATAATTTGAATACGGCAGGTCAATATTCAATACTTCTCGCCAAGAAACTGTCATCTTTGTTAGCCATGGTCATCTTACTCGAATGTATGAACATAACACCCAAAGTGCATGAACATTGAACAGATAAGGAGCTGTGAGGCTTGCTCATATCCCAGCACATTTTGAATACCAACTCTCCTGGGAGGACAGCATTTAAGATTAATTGATAAAAGTAATTTCAGTACCATTTAGTGTGATGGATGTCAAGAGTAAAGCAGGCTTTGCTTGTGATGAGCATGAATAATATGAGGAGCCTGAGTAAGAATATTCATCAGTAAAAAGATCTCTGCCTCCAACTGTCCTAAACACACACAGCAATGGACCATGCACTAGTCCTGAGGCAAACATGCTGATCTTCCCAATAAAACTAAGTCTTACAAGACGGATGGGCAGTGGGAGAGCAGATCCCAGCAGAGGTGAAGGGATACACAGAGAAGGAAAAGAGGTCAGCAATAAGGATTATTAGGAGAGGTATTTCACGGTCATATTTTGGGAGGAGGGGGGTAAAAAGGCAGCAGGAACAGCTGTCATAGCACAGTGAAAGTAGCAGAACAGGCAAGATGGAGTTAACCAAAGCAGCAAATAATAAAAGGATCAACATGTTTTACTAACAAGAGCAAAGCAGCTGAAGGACAGCTCCCTGCAGAGACCTGCGTTCCTTGCAGAGGCGGCAGGGAGAATAAAAGCTCTTGGGTTGTGATTAAAGTCTTATTTGTGCCAGAAACACCTACTTTTTCCACTCCTCACTTAAATCAATAATTTGGCTGCATTGTCCTTTGGGGGCTCACTCTCACGTACACACACACTCGAATCCCTCAGCCTTCCTCTCCTGAAATACCACTGTGACAACCCCTGCTCTGATGGCACTTCAGCTACCTTCGGGTGCTCGGGCAACAGCCAATCCACCCCTCAGGCAAAGGATTATGAAAAACAGAACTCAGACATCTGTGGGCAAGAAGAGTGTTGGTGAGAGCCAAGCTGAGAATGTACAATTAATCACAGAGGCTGGGTTTTGTGCTCTTCAGGGTGTGATTTCAAAATGGAAGCCCCAGATGCAGCCCTTGAAGCCAAAACCTGAGCCTTGGCTGCCACTGTGGCTGAGACACTGAAATGAAACTTGTGCCAGGAAGCTGATGCTGAAGGCTGCTACCTTCCAGGGGAATAATTCAGTATGGCAGCTCTCAGGAGAAGCAGCAGTTTCAATGAGAACTGAAGGTGCAGTTTCTGCTAATGTTAC
>VZTE01002833.1:344408-385467 GCA_013397775.1 Eulacestoma nigropectus | reverse complement strand
TTTTTTTTTTTTTAAGCTGTCTTCTGTGTCTTAACATTAATGGACTTTCTGCACATATCAAGGATTTGAAGCATTCAACATCAACCATGGAGGATATTCACCCAAGGCACAAGACCTCAAAAATAGATAAATGCCAAATTCTGTCAGTTTCCAGATCTCTGGTATTAGGGCTGAATTATTAATAAGGTCACAAAGTTTATATTCCACTGGTAGTGGAATATAAACCTTGCCCTGGCTGTGCCAAATAATGCATCACCTTCTGCTGCCCCTTCCCAGACTCTCTGCTGTTCTCACCCTTGCTCTTTCCCTAGTGAAAACTGTTCCTGCAGTAAGTGCAGTATGGCACACCTGTCTTTTCCCAGGACCATTACAGACACAGGTTCCCATTCCAGAATGTTCTCTGATGTTCAAGAAAGCAAAAGGCATCGGAAATCATCCATAGTGTGTATGACCTATACACAAATTAGAGCCCAGTAAGACAAGTAATACAGGGCTCAGTGGGAATTTAGTATTAAATACCCTTTGCTTTCTGTTAAAATAGGTGAGTGAAGAGTGTCAGGATCCCCTCTGCCTTTCAGGCCCACAGGTCCCAGGCAAGGGCCAGGGTCGTGTATTCAGATGAGATCTGGCCAATCCCATCAACACAGGGTGGAGTTTGCATGTCTGACCATGCTTTTTCTCTTTCTGCAGGATGGATGACATCCAGCTGTGCAAAGACATTATGAACCTTAAGCAAGAGCTGCAGAGTTTGGTAGCAATCCCAGGTAATGGCTATATCCATCCAGTATAGGATAATACTTGTGTTCCTGACACCTTCCCTACCTGTGCATCACCCACCCATGCCCCAACAATCAGAATCTCCTTCCCACAAGGTTGAGTTTCATATCTCTTTCCTCTAGTCCTTATTTTTAATTCCCATTTCCCTGTCCATCTTTGATCTCCAAGTCACTTTTAATTTCTTTTCATGCTGTATTTCACTGCTCCTATGGCAGCAACCCTGCAAATATCACTCAAGCAAGGAGGATATTCCTTATTTCTTGCACTCCCTTGGCAATCTCAAGGGAACCAAGTGGCACGGAGATTGTCAGGTAGAAAAGACAAGTGCTGAGATACCAGAGATAAAAGAGGGAGAGGAGAAGGATTTATAACCATCACTGTGAATGTGATTGATTTTTTCCTTGCTACACCAATCCATTGTCACACCTGTAGTTAAATCTACCTCCTAGAATCAAGAAGAACAGGTTTCTACAAAAAGCAAGGCCCAAAACTCTGGTTTGTGTTTTGCCATAAATCTCTGCAAATTCACTGTTTGAAGGAGGGACAGAGTTGTGGGCATTTCTGCAGTTCTTGGCTCAAAACTCCAGCTGCCATCAGTGAGGAATTTCACTTCACTACAGCTTTGCCATTTGAGATGATCCACAACAGCCCTACTCTGTTCAAGAAAAAAATACAGACGGATCCTGCAAAACACTCAGAAACTGCAGCAGGCCATTTACACCACATATTACTGCACAGCCTCCAGCACCCTGCAAAAATAAGTTGCTCCCACTTAACTATTAAGGCCAAGTTTTGACTATCCTTTGGTTATCCTCATTTTTCCTCCTCACATTTTATTGTGCAACTTTGGAGGACAACTTTGTCCTCAAAAAGGAGAGAGAAGGTCACTCGTGACATAGGAAAGAGGTCTCCTCTGAAACCACCCACTCTTAGCTTGTGTAAGAACTTTGCCACATTTTGCACCCAACAGAAATAGATTAATAATATTTCTTACTTTTTCTTTCCTTATACTTCTTAGTTATGTGTAGGTCACATTTTAAATTTTTAATAATAACACTGCTGGTTCCTTATTTGTTCAAATGGTATTGGAGAGGATTACAAATCCTAGGAAGTGTCTGTGAATGCTGCCCCTTGCCTCACCTTTCTAATGTGCAAGCTATCCTGTCCAGACTTTTAACTTACAGATAGGGTTAATCAGCTTTCATTCTTTTGGTGTTTCTGCTGTTTGGGTTTTTTTTTTTAATCTTTTAGAAATGATTCTTCAGTCTCAAGGCCTCAAGCAGAGACCCACAGACAGCAGTTTCTACTTAGCACTTCGCAAACCTCAGCAAACTTAAGAATCAAATAGGTGCAGTTCCAGCAGCAGCATCTTCAGGCAGAATCACAACAGCTTGGTCTTAACAAAGCAGCTGCTGGCATTGACTAAGTGCTGACACAGCATGTGCCTAACCTAGAAAAACACTTTCCAGAAATGGATTAATTCACAGTATCTCTACCAAAAATTTCCTGTTAGAATACAGATTTGTATAGAGAACTGCTCTTTGGTTTCAGCAGACAGGTTTCAGATAGTTTAGCCAATTTCAGTAGATATGGAATCAGTCTTTTAGTACACAGAATATGCAGTAGTTTGCCACATATATTAATATATTTCGTAGACAGCCCCCTGAAGGATATTATGGGAGAGCACATCTCAATTTAGGAAAAGGACAGATTGAAAGGAAGTAGGAAGTAGCTTCTACCTTGAGAAGTGAGGAGAGTCCTTGCTGCTTAGCCATAAGGGACAAAGCAAGAAAAAAGCAGTGACTTCTAAACATTGTTTTTTTAAATCTGTAATAAAAACAATTTTTTTCAAGTGTCTGATTAATTTAACTGTTTAAACTGTCTTATAACTTAAGTCAGCAGACATAACACAGCTCAGATGCATCACACTGCAGGCAGCTCACTCTTCTTCCCTCAGCTCTGACTGTACTGAATTGTGTAGTTCTCTAAACACAGTTCTACTGCCCAAATCCCAAATTCTTGATTTAATACAAAGTGTCTTCACAGCTGATCACAAATTTCAGCTTCTTGGAGAAATATGTGAGCTTGGATTTGCCTCTGGCTTTCTCATCTCTGCTGCACTTGCTAGGTTTGAAGAGTTCTGTCTTAAATACATTTGCTTTATAGCCTGAAACGATAGCTCTGTAATCCCTAACATTTATGACTTTTAGTTTGCGACAGGCACATCTTTCATGCCACAAAAATTGTTGTTTATATACAACCTAGCCATTCCAGACTGGCCAATTAACAAGGACATAGAGTAATTACTCAGATTTTTGAAGCACAGGGAAAATAAACTTTCACTTATTTTTCCGCATGTTACAATTGATGCTATTTATGGGGATTTGCAGCTCACCTGCCTTGTCAGAGTGGAAAAAGAAGTGTTGTTTTCAACAGCCAAAGCTGTCTTGAAACACAGAGAAATAGTTCCTTTTGGTGTGATCTCCTTTCCCCTGAGGTCAAATGGAGTTTGTACACTGGTTTTTAACATAGCATCTTGAACTATTTTCTTGCCAAAGCTCCTAAAAAAATTCCAAGCAATGTCTTGCAGAGTAATTGAGTATTAAAGATAAGCTTAGCAAACCCCACAGAGCCTTCAGACCATTAAGCTGATCAGAGTCAACAGCAGCAGGTGAAGAGAGCAAAGAGGCGGTGACCTGGCTTGCTGGGGTTTTGGTGACTCAAGTCTGAAACCACTGACTTCAATCAGCAGTTGATTCTCAGACATCTGCAATGCCCTACACCACCCCCTCACACTCCCTAGAGTCCAAAGTAATACACTCTTTTCTCTGTTTTTGACCAGAAAAAGAAAAAACAAAGATGGAGAAGCAAAGAGAGGATGAACTCATTCAGAAGATTCATCGACTGGTACAAAAAAGAGATTTTCTTGTAGATGATGCAGAGGTGGAGAGATTACGGTAAGAACCGAGAGCACTGAACTTATTAGTGACATTCCACAAGCCTAATAATACAACAGATTAAGTGACAAAATTTAAATCAACATTCATGGGAGAGAACTGGTCCTTCAAAACAACTTACCAAGTTAAAAGCCTCCTCCCCATTCCATAGGAAAAAGATTAAAATTAGATTACTCTAATTCTGTGGCTCTTTATCCCATTAATGATTCAGTCATTTCATGAATAACAGTGGGCTTTGGTCTCCTGTTTTCCTACCAGAAACAGTCTGGGCATTTACCATATGAAAGAAAAGGATTTATGCTGCTACCAGGGAATCAACGTAAGAAGTAGACATGAAATGGAATTCTACAAGGGGCATATTTGTAGACATCTAAAATCCTCCTTTTTTAATTACTCATGTGGTTGGGTTAATTACTACTATTCCCGTCTTGTCATAGCAAAAAAACCCAAACAACAACAAAAAACCCCAAACCAACTAAAAAGCACTCAGTAGTACAGCCCTACCTAACTTAAGACATAAGCAAGTTCTGAAAGGTTTCATCTCAGTAGCTTAGCCCAAAGTTGCCATGAAAGTTGTAGTCTTCCTCAAAAGTTCACTTCCAGCACCCAAATCCAATCTTTTGTTTGAGATCACCACTCTACAAAGAGTCATTTTTGCTCTTACTTCCCCCTCTCTTTCAACAGTAAAGACTCAATCCCTTTATCCGAAATGACAATATCTCCTCCAACACATTTAAATTCTAAGCAAGCAAGGAGAGGATAAAGCAAAGCTTTCGCCAGAGTCCTGCAGCTGATCAAAGAGAGCTGGCCAAACGCAGCAGCTGACAAGCAGCCTGAGCTAGAACTGAACCCAGAGCTCTCACTGAGCCCCGTGTGCAAATTGCAAAAGCCTCAGCAGCAGTTTTCATTTAGGCAAATATTTTGCTTTTTAATTTGTGGCAAAATTAAATGTTTCTAAAAATAGCAAAGAAATTAATTGTTTACTAGTGACTTGATCCTAGCTACTCTAGCTTCTGCTGTCCCATTTACAGAGAAAACTGTCATTCCTCTAACATTTATTTTCCTTCTTTCCTCCAGGGAAAAAGAAGAAGACAGAGAGATGGCTGAGTTCCTTCGCACCAAGTTAAAACCCATAGACAAAGCAACACAGTCTCCTACCAGTGAGTTCCTAATCATTAAGAAAAAACAAGAACAAAAGGGAAAACTCCAAAGACAACTGATTAAAAGAGCACTGTGAAAGGCCAGCCTCTGACAAAAGCTAGGTGAAGCTAGCTAGATCACCCAGAAACAACACAGTGTGTCAGCAACTGCTGGCCACTTAGACTTCAGATACCAAACTACCCCTTAAAACTGAATTTAAGTCACCTATGTCCACTTCAGAATTGCTTTGTATGTTTTAAATATGCAAAGTGTATTTGTATACACAGTGCCACAACCTGCTTTTCTAAGCAGTTAGATTTTTATTAATCATTTTCCTATCTGGTTCTGCAAAAATAACTGAAAAAAACTTCTTCAGATCCATGCTTGAGTATCTGAAACAAAGTTCACCTGTTTTACTGCAGTCACGATAGAAACTAGAGAAAAGACTGCAAACTTCCACGGCTGACCCAAATTTCTTACTTATTACCATCAGAAGTAGGCTTTTGAATCACCCCAACCCAAATCACTTTGTAGACAGAACGGCAAATACACTGGTTTGTGAGAGATGAAGTGTATTGCATGAACCGTTGGAAGCTTTTAGCTGCAACTTTCAAACAGAACAGTCACAGCAGGAGCTCTAGAAGTTCACAGGTTGATTTTGCCTTGTCTCAAGATGAGCTGTTAGGCAGAGAGAGTCAAGTAAGAGCAGTGCCCTTCTTAGAAAGGGACTTTGGTCCACCAGCTGAAGAGGTTTGTATCAAACATTCTGCCATTTTGTACAGATCAAGATCTTGCTCAAGAGTTTCCAGAGGGACTGGAATGACTGTGAAGTTCAAGTACAAAGCCGAGAAGAGACATTTTAAGATGCATCACTAATTATTTATACCCCCTTAGTCACAAGGAGCATGACTCATCTCCCTTGTTAGTTTACTTTGTCATTGTTCTTAAATGCAGTTTTAGAGATAAAAAGATTCTTCTCACCCTGAAAAATGAAAACCTACCTTTATCTTGGTCTCCTAATTACAACTCCAAGTTGATGAGAGAATAAATCTTAGCAATACTTACATTCTTCAGCTCCTTTCATTGTTGGGAGTTAAACAGTGAAATGACTTTGTGAAAGGACCCATTATCTCACCCCATGGCAGTGAAAAGGGACACCTGCCGTGAATCAGATGCAAGCTTACCCTCCCTTTGAGATGTGTGGATTCTTTAGCCCCTCTTAACACCCTTCCCTGAAGAGATAAGACTTTCTGAGCAATTTCAAATCAGCTCGGTTACCACCAAAGCTTATTGCTCAAACCAGAGCTGAAAAATTCAGGGTGGGTGGAGAGAGGGCAGGAAAGGTTTGCACCCTTTAAGGCAGAAGCAGGAAGAAATATTTTGAGCAGCTCTTGGTTCTAATGGTGTCCTGTTTTGAACATTGCAGGCAGCCCAGCAGAAAAGAAGGCAGAACCTCCTCCAAGCAAGCCCACCATTGCCAAGGCAGGGTTGGCAATTATTAAAGATTGTTGTGGGGCCACACAGTGCAACATCATGTAGAGCTCTGGGCTTCCTACCCTGCTTGTCTTTTCAATGTTTCCATTGAGTGGAACTGGATGGTGAGGGGAACCAACAGGTCCTGCTAAGGGAGTCAAGAGCAGCTGGCAGAAGTGTAATCTGTGGACTGTAGGGCAGGTTCTTCACTGTTGCATGGATCACTCTACACGCATGCCTAAAAACAAAAGAAATCTATTTAGTGGCTGTCCAGGGACCAGAAGAGATCAGCAGTAGAGTCAACAAAAACCACCCCCATGATACAGGTGAATGAAAAGGAGCTGTATTTTATCCAGCACGGTGTAAAACAGCAATTCTAACAGGCTATAATTTTATAAGAATATGTTGTACACTTTTCACCCCTGTGACAAACTGCACTCAAAAATTGCCAAATTATCCTATTTTGGCTACTTTTCATAACAAAAGCCACAAGAAGCAATGCTATATATAGCACAATTGATAGAGGAAGCAACTGTAGGATAACTGACGTTGCATACAAAATACCAAACTTCTGTGATGTTCAACTACTTTGCTGTGGAGTTTCACTTCAAATTCTTCCTAAAGAATGAGATCAGTGACAAGGATGCTGCAAGTAGCTACAGATTTTTATATCCCATATGATATCTGAATTACTCAAGTCAAATTAATATTGCTTGCACCAGGCGAAATAAATCCCTGGCACAGCTACAGTAATCTGCAAATTGATGAGGCAGTCCAAGGTTGTGTCACTTCTGT
Source organism: Eulacestoma nigropectus (assembly GCA_013397775.1). NCBI lineage: Eukaryota > Metazoa > Chordata > Aves > Passeriformes > Eulacestoma > Eulacestoma nigropectus. The sequence goes on along the minus strand of VZTE01002833.1, from coordinate 378,325 downwards.
TTTAGATCTCCACCTCCCCTGAAGTCAGAGAAATATTCACCCAGGGTTTTGTCCGTTTTTACAAGCTACGTGCAGTAGGCTATTACACACCACTGGAAGATTGCTGGGAGAAGAATAGAAGACAAAATTTAACTGATATTGAAACCATGCTTAAAACAAGTATTAATTGTATATTTTGTGACCACAAGAAATATAAACTATCGAGCATAGGAAGACATATGCCACCCAAGACAAACTGGCCACAAGACAAATATACAAATACAGAAGTAGGTGTTTGTGGCAGGAAGATCACATTCTATACAAAATGGGTTTAAAATTAAGGGAAATACAGAAATACTTGCCTGTGTTTCACCATTAAGTGTGTCTCTGGTCTCTATGCAGATTAAGCCTTGTGGAATCTAATATCTTTATATTAGCTGTCAGTAGCTGGTTTGTTTATGTGATGGTATTCCATATAAATGTACTGTGATAGGTGTAAATAGTAAAATAAATGTACATGGATCTAGTGTGACAATCTCAGGCTTAGAAATAACAAAAGATAGCAAAAAGTTCCTAAAATAAAGTCTTACAAGAGGAACTTCCATTTTGTGAAGCCAGCTAAGTGAAGTGTGTGCTTATATACCAAGGAACCCCAGTATAGGAAAGGAGAAAACATTAACAGCAGTTACCCCAAAAGGATAAACAGTTATTTTTTTAGAGAGAAAAAGTATCTTAGTAAGGTTGAAGGCAATAGACACCATCTAAAGTAACTCAGACTATTCTTACACAAATAAAACCTAATCCCTAGCACTGACTGATCTGATGAAAACCACTTGCATTTCCAGAACAATTTCAGTATTGCAGACTCATTTGAGACAAAGAACCCATGTCACTAAGTACCTTAAGTTTCAAGGATCTAAGAGGACAAAACACAAAGGGTTTCCACTAAGACATGAAGCACTTTAATTAGTTTGACCAAAGATGCAGGAAAGAGAACAAAAGCTGACTCATATATAGTTATTACAGCCTTTTTGAGACATACAACTTTAAGCTCTGTAGCTGTTATAATCTGTACCTGGTGTGGGTTGGAGTCTGCATGGCACCTGTGTACATTGACAGAGTTATGGGGAAAACTGCTTTTAGGGGAGAGAATACACACTGGAGGGAAATTGGCTTCTGTACATTGGCTTCTGTAAAATTCCACAGCCTCTTGCTGGTGCCCAGTTAAGACATCAGGAACCGTCAGTATTTCAAGACAAGAGGCAGATATTCAGTGTCATTAATAAAGGGAAATGGAAGTCAGGGAAAAGGCTGTAGTGATGCACCAAACTAAGCCTTAGGGGGATCAGCTGTGAATGCCACTAAGGGTCCAGAAGGACTTCTGCACATTAGTGTTTAACCTAGGCTGTGCTGATGCTTGGGGTGATCCCTATAGGCTGCACAGAATCCACAGTCACTTGGGAATAAAGTGAAATGAGTACAATGTAGGTTTCCATGAAAAAAATTGATTAGCAAGAAATAGAGTTTGACATTCCTGGGAAGCAACACTCAAGACCAGGCTAGAGAGCCATCTCCTTTAATTAAAACCAAGGAGAAACACAGCAAGTAGGAATGTGCAATATTCATACAGTTAAGCACTGCTAGCCAGTGCCCCAAAGGGACTTGAACTCCAGCAGTGTTAATGAGAGTGAACTTCATTTTCAGAAGTTCTGACTTGGCTCAGCTGGAAGGTTTTCTGTATGCCAGTTCTTGTTTTTAATTAGCAAATGCTTCATTTCTGTGTTTATTTGGTGAGTTTGAACAGCTTGCCTGCAGTGCACCAGTGGTTCCTTCAGAAGTGGGTTAGTGATGGTGCTTAGCAATAAAGTCCTGGATTTTTTAGACTGTAAGGTCAGATTCTCAACTGTGTTCAACACTGGTTTAGTGTTGCCTATCTAGAACACAGCAGAGCCCTTATGGCTGATGTCAAAGCTAATGGCTACAATTAAACAAATTAAACTTGAGAAGGAAGTAAGTGTAAAAATCTTGACCCTTATTTTTAAAAAACAGACTAAATCACTGAATATCCCAAGAACCAGGGGCTTTGTAACTTCCATGATCCTGTGAGCATGACACATTATACAATCCTCATATATAAAATCAGCAGAGGATCAGACAAGTATCTTTAGGTGACTATATGGAGTAACTAGCATCATTTCACAGTTGATTTTCAGCTATCAGTCAACTCTCTGCAAAGAGGGACAGTGATTGACTGAAGCCCCCAGTATCTCTTCTGGAAATCCTGGCTGTTTATCACTTCAGAAAGCAGGCAAGGCATTGGAAAAGGAAGAATGTGTAAGGTGGATTTAACACTCTCTGGTAAATAAGACTATGTTCAGGAAAGGATCTTGGTCTACTGAAAAAAACAAAAGTGCTGAAGTGCTATTTGTACCAATCACCAATTCCACCAGCAAATGGTTCTCTTGTACCTTCCTCTAGGCCTACTGAATCTCTTCCAAGTTAAACGTATTTCCAAATAAACTAAGCTGCTGTGTTATACTAAGCATTTGTTTCTTCCTATTACTAAAGGAAAAGTTGGTTGTTGAGTGGAGTGGGATGCACTTCCTGTTCTGCTACACTTTTTGAAAAGAATAAGGTTACTATTCTGCAAGAAAGGAATAATGCCTAGGTAAGTTAGAGATGCTACTGAAATAAATGATTTTCTCACTGAGAAAAAAAAAGAAAACCCACAAAAAAAAAGCTGATCTCATTATGCTCCTAGATGACTTTGGAACCTCACTACAGCCCAGAGCCTGCACAGATTAGAGACAATTCCCAGCCCTACACTGAGAATATAAGGGTCCCAACATATCTGAGTATCAAAAGAACTGCCAAGCCAAAAGGGCAGTAGTGTTATTTAAATGAACAAAAAATCCTACCCGACCCCAGCATAAATCCTACCATCGTTACCAAGTGCATCTTGTTTCATGTGATCCCATCCATCCTATAGACAAGCCAGCAAGCAGGCTGCTTTCAAACGGGATCATATCAAAAATACTACTTCAAGACCAAAACTTCCTCTCCCTTCCATGTGCTCCCAACACTTCACACGGGATCCTGAGAACACCGCAGCAGCTGAGCCTGGATCCTGACAGCCTGGGCAGCAACTTGGTCTCAGAGATGAATAAGGAGGTGTCTCACGAGAGATCTCCCCTCACAGTAAGTTTGCTGTCTTTACAGCCCGAGTAGTTTCTTAATGAGGGGCAGTTTTCTTAAACAACACTTCATGGGAGGTTGAAGTAATTGTGGAAAGACACCAAGAGACATTTGAACTGATACCTAAAAAGTAAATATCAGTTAGAGTTGAGTGGATTTTAACAGGCTCGATCACAAAACCAGAGGAGATGACAGCAGCTAATATCAAGTTTCTTGCAGCCAATTACCTCATCCCATCTACACCAACAGAGGAGTTTGTTGGGTTTTCCTTAATGACATAGAACAGCTCTTCTGGCAGGATGCAATTCTTCACTTTTGAATTCAATAACTGAAAGACTGACTTGAAACTTGGGCCATGGCATGACATAAAATAGCACTTTGACAGCCATGTCAAAAAAAGCTCAAATAACATCCTGAAGTGTCATTTCAGAAATTTCTTGTAAAATGGCATTCTGTATTTAGATCAATCTGCTTTCTGTAGCATACACATAGCACTACAACCCATTTTAATAATCACTTGAATTAGGATTTTTTCTATCTTTGTCCACCTAAGTAAATACTAAACATAAAAATAGTCATACAAGAAGGAATACAGCATTAAAAATAATGCTTGCTAGAAAAAGGTTCCTTTTAATAGGAGTTAAACCATAGCTCATCATGCAACTAGTCTGTCCTGTTACATTATGGCAGGCAAAACAAGCCATATTAATTTTTGAAAAAAAATGACAGTTACTTCCATCATGACTTTTTTACTAACTTAAAACAGATAGCTTAACATAAAATGAGAATTAAAGAAGTGATAATGTTTGCAGCACAATACCAAAGCAGCATTTAAAATCAAACTCATCTTTTGAAGGTAATCACATATGAGGTGCCATGAGGGATTTTACTCCTTCATTTACTTAAAAACATTCACAACTACTGAAAAATGAAATTACAGAGCGGTGATTATAAGATTTGTGGTGCTGCTCTAGGAAGTTTCTATAAACTTGCCTGTTCCTCCTTTCAAAGAGGAATATCCATTATTTTCAAGAGGGATATTTATTACACTGTTTATGAAGAGTTTCCTGCTAAGTTTTTTAGGCAGTTATTTTAAAATTGTTTACTGAGTACTCTGTAAGGTCAAAGGATTGCTTATCTGCAGCAGGCCTGACATTTACTCTAGCAGACTCCACTTAACAGTTAAGTGAGAATACATCGTAGAACAAAAACCAAAACCAACCCAACCAAACCCCCCCAAAAAAAGAGAAAGTCAGGAGGAGCTCATCCAGCTCTTTACTCTTGTCCATGATGCTGTGAGATGACAAAACAGTTCAGTTTAGTTGCCTTTTTTTATTTTGTTAAGATTTTGAATTTCAAAACACTCCCGTGAAAGAAATTTGCCAGATTTGTAGTTCCTGGCTAATAACCATCTTCATCAAGCTGGAAAACAAAGCTGTAACTCAAAAGTGACTCATTAACTTTATTAACATTCACATGACCTTATTTGGAACAATTTTAACATCTCAAAGGGAGACACTGAGGAGGAACACCTGACATCCAACTGCTGAATTCACACTCCTTTCTCCATTTTTCTCTTTAGGCTGATAAATAACACAGCTTCTTTAAAAAAAAACCAAAACCTTAAACATTATGTTGCATGAAGAACAGTAAGGGACACTGAGTGCACTTGCAAACAGCTCGATTGCAAAACCTGGGAAAAGCCTCATTCTCCAGAATTTACGGTGTTTCTTTATTCTTCACTAAACCCCAGCTCTCTGTTCTGTCTCAATAATTAAATTTAACATGACACAGCAACTTACGTATGCTAGGGCAGGTTGGAGGGTTTTTTTTGTTTTTTTTTTCAGGTCTTCAGACAAGGACAAGAGTTATGCTTGCTTGAAAATTTTATTGGCAACTGTTTGGTCCCAACACACAAAACAGCACTTGAGCCACAAAAGAAAGTGTCCAAACAAAGTAGACAGCTAAGAAAAGAAGTCTTTCTTCTCTCTCCCATTCCAAGAAAAAAACAGTGCATAAATTGAGGGCTTCAGTGACATATTTTCTTTTAAACAAACATGAATCTGAAGTAGTACATTTATTTGCTAAATTAAAGAATTTCATGGTTGCAATGCTTTTAAATCTGTAAGTCACATCATTCATTTAACCCTTTGGATAAAAAAATATATTGCAATTCAATTAGCTATTTTGTTACACTATGAACACAACTTCCCAAAAGTATTATTCTATTACTTTCAAACAGCAATTTCAGCAGAATCACACAAGAATCCAGATAAGATATGCTGACCTCCATGTGTGGTATAACCACCACTTTACTTGGATAAATACCATGTTTTCCTCTAAAGCAAAAACCTGGTTTTCTTCAGTACTCCAAATGACTTGTAGCTGCATCTCATGAAAATACAATTTCAGGCTGGTCTCTTCTCCAATGCATGCTCTTCTGAAACAAGTATCTAGACTGATCACTGTCAACCTTAACAAAGTTAAGGTGAAAGCAGATTTTCTTGCATTTAACTCATTAAAAACATTCCAAGAAAGCTTACTTCTAAATTTCTTCTTCTATAACAGTATGTCTGTAGAGGTTTACTATGGACTCAAAATACTGTGCCATAATGCTCAGAAAAACCTCCCAGTGTTTCTTTGCACTTACAATGGTTATAAACTCACTACTGGTAATACCTGCCTAAATATAAAAGATTTTATAACAAAATCTGACTAGTAAAATTCTGTCTATAGCCATTGTTTAGTGGCATTTCCTGCTGCTGGCTGAAAAATTAGAGCCTGTGTTCCATCTCTTGCATATTACAATAGAATCCATCTAAAAAAAAATTCAGTTGGCCAGTGGAAAACTTCTAGTATAGGTTCTTTCAATACTACAAGCAATTTATTTGCTGCCTGGCAAATACAACCCATTGTAAATGCCATGGTTACCCAGAATGGGTATAAAGTCTCACACACTGGACAATTCTGCTAACTAGAGTTAAGGTCATCCACTGACTTAACCTCTCTCCCAAAGCTGGCCCCTGCAAAAGCCAACACAAGATACCACAAATTCAAAAAGCTTCCAACACTAGGAGTAAGTCTTAGAATAAAAACAGACACAGCTAAAAGACAGCACATCGAAGAACAAGCTTCCCATTTACTGAACATGCTTAAAAATAGAAAACAAGGTTAAGCAGAACAACCTTAGCATTTCCACATGTAGCTAGAACTTTCCTTACAGGTGGAAATAGCATAATTACCTTCCATCACAAACCACTTTAATAAGACCTGCTCCATTATCTGTAATTTATGCATTAGATGCATATTTCAGAAATATCAGAATCTTCCTAACTTCATTTCTAGACACAATGAAAATGTGTGTCTGTATCTTACACTCATGACATCAAGACAGTCTTTTCCTTAACCAAACCCATGCCAGACAAACTAAATATGAGGGAAGCTTAAAGAATCAGTGTCCTAGAAAGCTCCTAAATGGAACTGAAAGCTACAGCAAAATAACATTTAAAACAAGTTTTACACAAGACCCACATAATCATCTACAGACATCTTTAGACAAGCATTGCCAATGCAGTTACAAATCATCTGAAAGGCCAGAGAACAAGTTTCTCGTCTAGAGGACAATCAGCTCCCCTCACTCTTGTCATTCCAGGTCAGCGAGTTAAAATTTCTCAACAGGCTTTTGAAAGACAAATCATGCATTTCATTAATACTGTCTGAAACAATACCAGTAAGCAACAGCCTATAGAATACAATATGCTACATGTATGATTACATCACCAACAAGGCTTAAAGAAAATAAAATCTGTTCCATGTTCATTGAATTAATATTTTGCTTTTACTGAACACATTTATGAAAAACTGTAAAATTTAAGAATAAGTTAACAAATGCCAGATTATTTTTGAAAATAATAGAAAAAATCTGCTCTAACAGCTGTGTTCAGTGTAAAAGGAACAAAATCTTCACAATACATTAAATACAAATTAATTCCTCTAGGTCTTCCATTAAAATACACGTGGGCTAGCAAACAGTTTTACTTTGTGCACAGTCCATAGGTATTTGTCTTTCACACCAAAAAGAAAAGAGTTAAAGCGTGGTTACAGGTGCAAGTGAGAAGTTTGCTGCCAATTTGACCTTGTTTTTATGTTGCTTTTTGGCTGGGCTGTCTGTTGCTTCTTTGTTTACTTGGGTTTCAGAGGACTGACAGGGAGGCACTGAAGCGTTCTCTGTGGTGTCAGACACCACAGAACCAGAGATCGACTTTTCTCGAGCTGTGGTAACAATTCTTTGTTTTTCTTCTTCTGTTAAAATCATTATCTCTAAAATAAATAAGACAACTCAATTTACTGAAGCTCTGTTCTTGTAAAAAAGAATATTTCTCTGCTATTAGGCAATAAAATACTTAAAAAGAACTCATCAGCTTCATTTGAAGCAACATAGAGAGGCAAACTCTTACCTGGGAGGGGTGCAGGGCGTTCTTCAAACTGAATGAGGTCTGCAGACTCAAGAACCACAGGATCAGGTCTCAGCTGAGGAGATGGCAGGCAGGAAGGTACTGGCTCACACAGGAGATCAACAGGAGATGTATTTGTAAGGCAAAGGAGTTCTTGTTCTGTTTGATTAGAAACTACAAAAATAAGGGAACATCTTTCAGAGTATCCGTAAGCTGTGAAGGTGTCACTATTGTCACAGGTAAATGTAAAGTCCCCGAGTGCAAATCTAAGGATTTGAGAACTATGCACTATTTGAAATACTAACACCAAACTAATTTAATTAATGCTAATTAACCTCAGATTCATTTGTTGCATCAAGCGCATCTAACCAAATTCTCATCGAAATACAGGAGGCACTGCTGGCAGAAGCTGCTGCTGACCCCCCCTCTCTCATTACCTTCATGTCTATAGACTTAAATTTCTACCAAATCCATGGGAAGCAGTACCCAGCAGCTATATATATATACACACATATATATATACACACACACACGTATTTATACACTGGCAGCTCAGGACACAAGCCTAACCACAAACTCAGAAGTTCAACCAGCTTTCAAGCCAAAATGTGTATTTACCTAAGCTCAGATTAACTAACTCACCTTTCCCCATGCTGCTTCAATTACTCTGCTTATTTCCCCTAAGACAATAAATTTTATATAAATCAATTTTGCATTACCATTGCTAGGCCTTCCTAGATTTAGTTCCATTGATGAAGTGGATCCTTGGGTCTCCAGAATATGTCCGTTATTGTCAGCAAGTTGATTTCCATGATCATCCACATGATCAGCAGGGGGAAAACCAGGTGAGCTAAAACGAGCTACAAAGAGGGAAGTTAATTTGGTTAGTTTACTCAAGCTGCCTCTTAAGAAAAAAAAAGAAAACTAAGATACTGCTCAAAATTGAAATGGCTTACTTTTCATATCATTTTTCAGGACTACAATTCTCTTATGGCCATGTCCTTTAATCCAGACCACCTATTGAGAAGGAAGCAGAATTGAACGTCAGCACATGCTAAACTCAAAGCATTTGCTTACTGCCTTTCATCCAGCTTTGCACTGACATTATTTCTAACAGTAAACTAAATCACACTGCTAATTTGTACTACACTACCCAAGTAAAGGCTCAAAGTAATTGATACCAAAAGCAAACCATAGTGCCTGAAAGTATACTAAATGTACATTAATGAAACTAAATGTGTAACCATGGAGCTGAAAAATTCCATTTTGTCACTCTTCAGAAAGAGTGACTTACTTAAAGGAAACATTATAGTCATAAACTAGGTCACAAAATTATCCCAGAGCACTCAGGATATGTGGACGACAAGAACGATGCTTCTGACAAGGTCCCAGAATTCTTCACTCCCAAACCCAATAATGCACTCTGATCAAAATGAGGGTTCAGTACTGTACAACCATTCATTCACACAGACAGAAAATCAATTCTCTCACTCAGATGCCAGGGTTGTTTACAGCCTTACTAGGAACAGTTCTTACACAAAATTTCACCCAAACATATGTGCTGGTTTATTTTCTTTTTCTTTCCCAGATTTCTCAGAAGTGTATTAAAAATACAACTGGTATAGGCTTCCCTGGAGAAGGTAATTATTCCAGTAATTCACCCCAACTAACAGAAACTGTGGTTGTGTGTACTTTTAATCCATGCAGAAATCTCAACGTAATTGTGCAAAACTGAGTTCTTCACACCTGTGGAATTGCTCCCAAGAGCTCTTCTAAATTACTGCATCCATATGCTTTAGGCTGCAGCACTTCTCCTGTGTATTTGCTGTATGCTACTGGGAACTCGTGAAGAAAAATTTGCTGATAATGGTAGGTGTGAAGTAAAGACCTTACATTCTTCGCAAACATATACAGATTTGTAAGCTTGACATATTCTTCTGCTGCACCATTGGTAAAAACCTAGCAGAAAAAGGAAAACAAAAAAGGAGAAGAATTAGAACGCACACTTCCATAGCCTCTAGACACAAGGCCTTTTCAAACACATCAGAAAGGCAAGAGCTTACATACCTCAACCAAGTAAGGCAGACTCTTCAGGAGTTCAGTTAAGGTCATAAATCCATATTCACATGGATTAAGTGAAGTACTATGGACTATTTCATAATGTTGCTTAAGCTGTTCAACAGAGAGAAAGGATTTTCCATCCCAGGACATCAGCAAGACCAGCAACTGGGCAGTCAGAGTCCGCAGAGATTTTCTATTTATCAGCTGAATTTGCTTGCCAGATTCTGTGTCAACCACCTAGAAAAATTAATTGGGAAAGAAGTTAGGGACACAGAAGAGACTAATTTACAAATAAGATGCATAGCTGGGGTTTATTTAAGCATAGCTGTATCTGACATTCCTCTAGCCAAAAGCACACAAAATCAAGCAGCTTATTACATGGAAATATTTACTTTATATATACAAGAACTGTACAGCTGTGCAGCAGTTTCTGTCCACTGGTAGGTATGATTTTACTCTTTGTTACAAGCCAGTTGGTCCTGACTGAGCTCCAGCCTAACATCAGCTGCTAAGTCAACAAAACTGGAGCAACTAAACCAATGTGCTCACATCCATGTAATTGGAACCTCTCTTTTCCACTGGCATAGAAGACCACCTATGTATTTACATTCAGAGTCAAAGTCTCAAACCGTAGCTAAAAAAAAGAGTAAAGGAATTGAAAGCATTAGAAGACTGAAAACTACTACAGTTATAAGAAAACTGTTTTTCACAGTTAGAAGTTAGGTGGGGGGAAAAAACCAATTTGTACTGTTAAAGTAAGTACTAGAATAGAATCTTGTACTTATTATTTCCTAAATAAACATGAGTATTCCCAGAGAATGCTGCAAGGTTACAAAAGAACAAAGAAAACATCATAAGAACATAAAAACTACATATAAAACCCTTTTGGAATTTCCCCTTCCTGACTTACTGCTGTACACCAGAAACAATATTTTGTTACACCTACTGAGCCATGTCCTGTGAGACAGAAAACTCCTTAACACAACCCTACACACCTTCCAGAGGGGTAACTGACAGAGCCAAAAGGTTACCTTTACAACGTGGCAGAGTTTCTGCATGAGGGCTGGCACGGAGCTGACGTCAAAGTCGTGCAGGCGCAGGGCGTAGCCAAAGGTTTTGCTGTACTCGGGCAGCAGATCCGCCAGCAGCAGCGAATTGTCCTTCTGTGCCCGCAGCAGCTTCACAAACTGGGCGGCCACTGCCTTCACCTGCTCCACCTCTGTCAGGGTGAGAATCTTCTCCTCCCCACACTCCAGTACCTACAGAACACAAGTGACACTTCGCTGAAGTGACTGATGGAGTCTGGATGAACAAAGTGTAAGCTTCAGCTGAAGCTCAGGGCCTGCAGGCAGGCATTTGCTATGTACCAGGGCTCAGCCACCTCAAAAGCTGTTTATACAGCAAGCAAAACCATGTAACTTCTGAAATACAACAAAACAAGCAGCTAAATAGTTAACTTTTTAAAAGCGAACTGAACACAACATTAATAAAACTTAGCTCAAATTTTGAGTCACTGAATTTTTTTTGAATTTGTTAACAAACAGCCTCCTGAATGTGCTCGAAACCATTGACCACTTTACCAAAACAGCATTATTAAAAGGTTTTCTTAAATACAGCTGTCTAAACATTACAGGTGCACAGTTTATACATCATACTAAAGTTTATGAGGAATATAACCCCTGCTGAAACAGTTGTACACATTCCAGAAAAATGCTTTTGTCCCATTTATGATTTTAGGACTTACAAGTAAGACATCTGGTATGGCTTCAAAGAGTTCAAGTAGTTTTGTAAACCCATAGTAAGCAAGTTTGCACTGACGTCCGAAGTGGTGGTGGTAACAAGGAATAAACTTATTGAAGGGCATTCGAAAATGGGGCTGGTGCCGCAGCAGATCCACCACCTCCTTGGAAAACTGCTTGGTTCGTTCAATTTCCTCCTGGGTACGTTCTAAAATTTAAAAAAACAAAGCAAGAGCTACATCTCAACACACTTACAAAATGCAACAGAATATAATAAGCAAACACAGTGGCTGGTTTTCAGACTGTATAATATGCCAAGTCAGTCTTGTCTTCTACCACTGAGACCTTTACTAGGCTTACATGTTTAAAAGTCCAAAATAGGTTATCAGCACTTTAGAAGGTTTTAAATAGCCAAATATGTTGGGGGTTTTTCTGCGTGGAAACAATCCACTCTCTAATCACACCGCAGAAAGCATAAGTACATGCAAAAGTAATAACATTATTTTATGGGGTTTTTTTTGCCACCTGTTTTCCCGTCCTATTACAAGTGTTCAGAGAATGACATTCTTGGTTTACTACAACTTAGCAACTTAGTTATAAAGGTAGAAAGACAATTCTAAGAAAAATCCAAGTCACTCCTATGCATTTGAGCTACTAAAGCTTTAGAATAGTCCAAGAACAATCTGGTTAGAAACAGCACAAGAAAGTTTCATGGACATACCTCTTTTGGGAATACAAATTACCATTTCATTGTCTTGCTGTGACAAACAGATGGTTGTATCTGGAATTTCTGATATAATATCAGCCAGTTCACACACTCCATACTCAGTAACATCCCAATCCTTAGAGAAACACCTGAAAATTTTAAAAATCTGTGTCTAATACAAATATTAATGCATGCTGTGTAGGCAAAAAGCACATTTTTTTGAGAGCTGAGAAAGTAAGCCTCAAATCCTAAAAAAACATAAGGATAATTTCCACACTGGCAATAATACTAGCCTGGGAAACAAAGGGGAAACTATAAATCCATTCTAACCAGAGAAGTAAGATCTACTGCCATGTGAACAATCAGTGTAACAAAGAGCTGCACATATCAACCAGTGGTTTTACGTGCTTTAGGAAAAATATAATTATTCAGTGTATACAGCTCCAGCTGGCTACACTTCTAATAGTCTGTATTTGCTGAATAGTTACAGCCATACACTCTTTTAAACAAGAACAGGTCTCAAGAGAAGGCAGAGACCATCTCCTGGAAAATATCCTATTAAGCTTCCCAATGCTGTGTAATATATTAAAAAGTATTCTACTCTTCCCATCTCTCTGACCGGAATCTCTCAGGAGCAAGAAACTTCACAAACACTTTTATTCAACAAGTGGCCAGTGCCGACTCTACATTAAATAGATTTATAAACAACCAATAACGTATTTTTGCCAAGAGTGGAAATGGGAAAGTACACTCTCAAGAAGGAGTTGTCAGCACATGATTTATAACAGCACACATTCAAAGATAGATTCACAGGTAGCTCTAAGATGTCATGGTTTGTTTAAAGCACATTAACTATTACTTTCTATCTTCCTATTAAAGAAAGCATCAATCTTTGTTCATAAACCCAAATAAAACCCTGTTTTCTATCGTGCTAGAACAGAATGCTCCAGACAGGTATTACTCCTCATTTTTGCCTCTACTAGATCCAGTTAAAGCAGTAAAACTAACTCTTGACAGTTAATCTATTCATTTTATATTTCCTTCTGAAGAAAGCCTAACACTTAAGTTTTCCCCTTACTGTTCATGTTAATGTGCCATGACCCACTTGCTTAAATCCAACCTTGCAGCCATGGCTTCAAAGAGAACTAATGAAATACAATAACCCACATCCAACTCCAACAAAATTAAATGAACCTTAAGTACTAAAGGAAAGAGTAAAATATGGCAGAGAGCTTTTAGTTTTTGTTTTCATTGGAAGTGTAAACTTCCACAAAGCAGTGAAAAGGCAACGTAGTTGCCACAGTTTTGTATTAAGATTTTAAGTGCTGACTCCTCTTGCACTAGGTATTAAAATCGCCATTAACAGACATGCCCTACACAGTTGTTCTTGTTTCATTAAGGATAACTTACCAGTGATAAGCCTGCAAGAACTCCCTCACAATAACTTGCTTACTGGCCTGGGATTTGAGCAGCTTCAGTAAATCTTGAGTGAAGCGCTTCACCTGAGCTCTGTGCGTTAGCGTTAACAAGCGTTTGGAACCCATGCCAAGAATCTGAAAGAAAATCAGATTTGGTCACTCACATCCAGCATCCTCAGTAAGAGATATTTAAAAGCCAATATTAGTGTGGGTAGGCTAGAAAAAGAATATAATAGAGACAACATCTGGAATGGCAGCCTCATGAAGCCACCCACTTTCTGTACTAAGAACTATCCCCTCAAGAAATGCAATACCTCATCCATGAGTGCTATTTCAACTTCTGCACATTTGTATTGGTTATCTGAAAATTCTACAACCAACTGCTGTTCAAAGTTGTAAGCTAATGTGGCCACAGTGGTTTTGTAATAAGGTCACATGACTTATTTCTCACAGAAATCCCTGCAAGCCACAGGCTACACATCTCAGCCCAACTCATGAGCACTCAGCATTTACAGTGTTCTTATGCTGCACACAGCACAATTAAAAACTTTTACCCAAGCACCAGCCAGAGGTTAAAAGTAGCTTCAAACTTTATTCCTGATGCTTATATGAAGAGTTAATTTCCCCAGAAGTTGTTTTGAAAGGGTGGGGACAGAAACAGCATCTCAAAAAAGAATACACCCACCAAGGTTCAGTCAACCATCTCTTTCAAGGGGCACTAGGTAATTGCCCAGCATCTATTCTACAATAGCAATCAGGAATTCAGATAGCTGCAGCTACAATTCTGGTCAAAATGGCCAGTACCACACCACTTACCTGCAGTACATGAGGCACTGCTTCCAGCAGCTCCATTAATTTGGAATAGCCATAGTCAGACACTCGGCATTGCTTTGCAAAGTGGTGGTGGTAGGTTGGGATGAATTTGCTGACAGGGATGACACAGGATGGTTGGCTTTTGAGCAGATCTATCACTTCTCGACTGAACTGAATGAGCTGGGGATTACCTACAGGGCTCTTGGAACGCAGAAGCCAAGGATCTACAAAGAAAAAAGTCATATTACTGTACCTTTCACTAGTATTCTTCCACTAAACACTGCACTGTACTACGGATTGAAGCTACAGCATAGGAGAAAATAAGTATTAACATTCAAGCTGAAAGTTTCTCCTTACAAAAAGTTTAACAATTATACATGTTTATTAGCAGAACTTAATAGCTTAATTTTTTAGCATAAAAAAATTAGTTCAGTGAAAATGTTTTAAGCAGAAATATTTACCTGCAGTAGGAGGTGGTGGTTTGTTATGTATCCATTTGATAACTTTAATGCCATTTTGGGCAGTGGCAATGTTAACTCCAGGAACACAGGTAATCAGATGTTCTAAAGGAACACCACCTTGGCCTTCTGGCACCATTTCAAGATCATTGAACTCTGACATGTAACAATCAGGAAAACTTTGAAGGAAAAAAAAAAGCTTCCATTATACACTAAGATACCACTATCATAATTGTCCTAAAAACATCATTATTTTGAGACACTTAATGAGTAAGAGATTTCAACAACTTACTGACTCATTACAGAAATCTTCATAAAATGCATATTTTAAATAAGTGTGCTGTTTTTGCTAAACAAGAATTTTAAAAGTAATCACTTCATAGGGCATTAATTTGCTATAAAAGATATCATTTTACGTAAGAACTGAGTTTATATACAACAGGTAATTTCCATACAGTCTTAAGTCTTCAACCTATCAGACCTTACTAAAACATAAATTAAAATATTTTACCTTAGTAAAGGCACAGTACCCTCATGTGTCTGTAGAAGACTGTGAACTTGGGGAGCAAACGTCTTCAGAGACAAAACCACAAAAGGAATTCTATAAGAATCTGGATCAAATTCATGTTCACTGCAAAAATAAGAGGTTCAAGTTTCTATGCTTACTCTACACACAGCTTTAACATAGTATCTGTGCTCACAAAGACAGTAAACATTATACTACATGCGTATAATATACTGCTACTAGTGACAATAGCACTTTTAGTACATTACAAGCAACTTTCATCATTTTTCCCCAGAAGTAATACAGCTACAGCAAATTTCCAGCAGTAACATTTAGAAGATCATATTTTTACTAGCTATTAAAACTTTCAAATTAAATTTTAGCAGCACATGCCAGGGAATTAACAATGAACACCTAATAACTGCTCTAGTTGCACAACCTGGCAGCTGTTGAATTACACAAAAAATACATGGCTTCAGGAAACCTTCAGCTCACTATAAATCACTAAATGGAGCTGGAGGACAAAGAAGAAGGATCAGCTACAATTACATAATGAAATTCAGGTAATAGAAGTCTCTAGTATGTATAACCTTCCTACATAACCAGAGGAATGCAGGGAACCTTCCAGCTTCCATTAAAGAGGTGTTCAAATCCTGGCAGCTGTGCTAGAACACAATTCTCTTACCTGGGCACACTAACCCATGACAACTGCCTAGAAAATTCACTGGCCCATCTCACTATTTTCTGCCTGACTTGTTCTTGTAAACATATGAGGAGTGACTAGAGCACACTATGAGAACATACACCTCGACTTTAATATACTTGTACACTATAAATGCTGTTCAAATACTTGTAAGATTTATAATATTTTATACACAGCTTACATAAAGTCTTTATTCAGGCAATGCTGCTTACAAACAGGCTCATGATATTCCAGCTCTTCAAATATTATTGGACTACAGTTTGCTGAGGAGCCATCATGTGACTGTGAAGATCCCAAGGGACTCTGCCTGGCTTGGCTGCTGGGCAGGAGGCACACGAGCCTCCCACTTCCCTGGTCACGGATCGCCACGGTGTCCGTGAGTTTATACAAGTCTGATACTATTAACTTACGGCCAAATCTAAAAGAGAAAGATTGAAATAAATGCACTTTATAAACACAGGTAAGGCAACACTGTAATCTGCCTTTTTTTGTTTAATAAACAGGAACATGCTATAAACTATTCGATGCAACATGTTATGGTAACTAACCTATTCATAGCAATGTAGAAGAATTAACTAAAATACTTAAAGCACAACCCTCTAAAAAAGGCCAGTTTTGCCATCGTTGCCTCTGAATACTAAATATGCTGCAACACCTAACAACAAAAATTCCTAACTCTCCACTGCTGCTCTCTCTAAGTCACAGCAGTCATATGTGATCAGATTTTTTTAGAAGCACTGGAGGGGAAACCACCAGGAACTTACTTTTTTTCATAGATTTCTGTGAATTTGAACACAGGCAAGCAACAAGCAGGTGCATCCTGCAGAATGGACATTGCTTCTGAGCTGTAAGAGAAGTTTTGCAGCATTAGCACAAAATTAATCTGCTGTTATTAGAGTCCAGCTAAATTAGCGAGATATTTGCAGACGCAGTTTATAAACTATAAATGAAACAGGACAAACTGCATTCCCTTCCATTCCAGCACTATAAAAGTTGTCATTTTAGATCAGGGAGTGCAAGTAGTAACATTTCTGTTAATTCATCAGGTCATGTCACTTAAGGAGTTGCATCTTTCATAGGTGGTGGTAAGATCTGAGCATCTATAAAAAACATCAAAGCTGCAGAATTAGAAGTTATCAGCCTGGTCATTACATTACAAACTTTGAACAGGCAAGAATGAAATAAAGCTGTAAATTATACAATGGCAAGTAGCACATAATTGTAGAATACTCTACAGTCCAAGCACTAGTTTCAATCCCTGAATAAATGATGACAACGTTTTTCCTAATGCTTTCTTCCTGGAAGAAAAAAACCCACTTGTATTCTCACTAGCATCAGCACACTAAATTGTATCATATTTCATGTAGCAAATGAAATGCTGTTGGTGTTTCCTTGATGTTCAGCTGTGTACCCACCCTCAAAAACAAAATTCATACACGCTTTCTTGGAAGAAAGAAGAAATAAAGATGCTCAGTGTAATCTTAACTCAGCTGCACAAGTTAAGTTAAAGCTATATCAGTATTATGCAAGAATAGTTATGCAGCTATTAAACCCTCTTAAACAGAGATCTAGAGTCTTCAGACAGAACTTAAAATCTAAGCAGTGCAGAAATGCTAAACTAAAAACCAGCCTAGTTGTATTTAACACATTTATCAGGTCATACAACAGATTTTACTTTACTTCCCTATTACCCCTTTAAACAGTATTTTAAATCATCTCTCAGCTACTAATACATGCTAGGACAAATAAGAAGATACCGAAGTGCTTACTACCTAAGTAGAGAGAGTGATTTACTAGCAGCTCCCGTTGCTAATGAGACCTGGATCCTCTTACTGCCAATTTTGTATCTGTGCAGACTGTTGACAGCACTGATGGCTTCTTGCAGATTTTCCATCTGAACCATGGCCTTCAGCTGGTAGTCTGTGTGAGGACTGAGCTCCACACTTTTTACCTGAGAGGAAGAAAACACCTCATACATTTACAGCAAAATATTAACCCAAGGCAAGTCATCACTAGAGCAGTCTTGCTTTGGCCAAGAGCCAAATACAACACAAAAGGGAAGGGAATGATGAACCACAGCCATCAGGGCAATGCAAACAATAGCCAAGTACAGTGATCCTGGACTAAGGCAAGTCAATGGTATTTCATTACATTGGAAGATGATGCCTGTGTTAAAGATTATGCCAGAAAAATGCCATCCACAGATCAGACAAACAGGACCACTGACCTCACCTTCCTTAATTGCTTTTTACCAATTCACACTTCCCCTGCTTTTGATCACTTCTGACTCAAAACAGTTTTTACTGTGATTTTTAAGCTGACATTAGGAACTCAGCTTTACAGCTTAAAAAGGTTATCCTGTTAAAGCTTAAGTCTCATCCCTACATACTAATGAGCCACTTAGTAAGAATTTTATATACCAAACTTCAGAATACCAGATCTATTAAGACCACAGAAATTAAAAACCTAGTACAAGTTGTTATCTGGTCTTTTTAACGGAAACTCCCCCCCCCAATCCATCCTTCTAACAAGGTTTAAAAGTCTTGCTCCAACATCTTTCTACTTCTGCTCAACTGAAGCTAAACCACAAATATGTCCCTCAATACATAAACAGGAAGTCTTTAAAAAACAGATTTAATAAAAGAATTTGAGCCTTTACCTTGCCATGTCTTGAAAAGATTTCTTGTAAATTTTGCTGCAACTCTTTTCTGGACAATCTGTAATCTATGTTGCTGATCTGAATGTCTGCACCATTTGCAAAAGGATCAGGGCAGTCTGTACCACTGGTATGATTCACTACATTAAATGTGAGTGGAGATGATCTATTTGAAAGGTTGGGAGACATACTCCTGGGTAAAATAAAAACATTTATGAGCTGAAGTAACAGCACAATTCTGGTATATACATTTCAAAATCAGATAACAGACACAGGTCTAGTGCACAAATAGAGCACCTAGAAGGGATTTTCCCAGTATGTGTGCGCAGGCAAAACAAATTCCAGCACAAGCAAATCAGCTGTCAATAACCAATGTATATACTGGCGAAGTCTCACTTCCCCATCCAAGACAGACAGACACTTACCGAGATGACCAGCAACTCTGAGACATCAGTAAAGGACTGAGTTGTCTTGAGGCCGTCAACTTACTGAAAGCAGAGGGATAGCTGACCTGAAATACAGTTTCATCTTTATCTTTTTTATCTACAGGGGAATTGGTAATGCTCCTGGAAGCAGAGGTCTCTTTTCTATTTACAAATATGTATAAGAAAAAGAAAAAACATTATGTTGCAGAATTTACATTAAAAAATATGTAACTAACATCAACATATTTTTTTATTTTTAAACATACTTCTGACTGTTTTTGGAGGATGATTCTCCTGCTCCCATTTTTTTGGTTGCCAGAGGCATGGAAATTGCTGCATTAGCGTTACTCTGAGGAGAAGGAATTTGTTCTCTTAAACGTTCTTGCTGGTTTTCAGTATTTCTACTGATGTTCTTTGATTCAAGGCGGCACAGCTCCTATATAAAACAGATAAAAGGTCAGCATAAAAGCACCAGACATCCCTTCCCAGAGGATTTCTTTCTGATGGAAGGCTAGGTGACTGACCATTTTTTCTTTAACAGCATTTTCACTGGTATTTCATAACAAGGAATTTTTGATTTTCTGCGGCAGAAGACAGTAGACTGTCAATTAGTTGAAATGTTTTGCGACACTGTAGGTCTAACCCTACTTCTCAAAACAAGGAAAATGGATCATTCTAGTGATCCACTTTCTAGTCTAGATCCACATCTACTCATCACCAGTGCAAAAGCGGCTAGAATTTGAGAGCAAATACCAGCAGTATTTCCAAATTGAGAAAAACACAGCAGAGAGGGGGAACAACAACCACCCTCACACTAATTGCCTGCTTCCCAAGCATATGAACATAGCTTTCATTCAGGAATGTCACCACACATTACAGTTATTCACTTAATAGGACTGACAAGTTAAAGCTGTAACAGAAGCAATCCTCAGAACACAAGGAAAAGCAAGAATATGGAACAAGGTAGAACAACAATACCTGCAAACTTTTGACATTTGTGGGTTTGATGATAGATCCATGAATCTGGAATCCTCTCCCAGCAGAGCCTTTTGTACCAGCAGACTGATCATTTGAATCTTTGTTGAGGAGGCACAGCTTCGTGTTCTTGTTAATTTTTTTGGGAGACTTGACCTTCTCAGTTCCCACAAAGTTGGAGTTTTTTGTTTCACTAAGTTCTTTGTTTTTGGGAGTGAAAGACACTACAATCCTGTTACCAAAAACGTCTTCATTTTCCATTCGCTTCCGAGCCCGTTCTGCACTTTCCTGGTTTAAGAAGCGGAGAATGGCACTGCTTCCAGAAATGCTCAGCACCTTCCCTCCACAGTTGTCTGACAAACGCCTCAGTCGATTGCTGAGACTTTTGCTGTCTCTGTTTGTTGGCAGATTATAGACATATAACAGCGTATGACAAGCCTGTTAAAAGGGAGGAAGATTTTAATCTGATTATGCCAGAATAACCTCTGGTTCAAACCCAGTAGTTTTAACACTGGTTCTGCTGACCATGCCCTCTTCCCACCACCCCCATCCCAACACCAAGTTATTCCTTTTGCAGCACTCAATTTGTTTGGAAAACTCTCATACCAAGGCAGACCCTCAAACTTCCATCTCCAATATAATTCAAAGTTAGAATAGACTACCAAGTCCCTGATCAATGGATCAATACCTGATCAATTCTCCAGATGAGAAAGCACCATTGTTAACCATCCAATAACCTATATATTTTATACATGCACGTGAAAACATAGGTCGGGAAGCTATTTCCAAAAAAGAAAAAGTCATGAATGCTGTACAAAGACACCACAACATATCCAGAGGGAATCATCAAGGAAGACAAAAACCCAAGAAAAGACACAATCACTCAAAACTTAAGAAAACATCACTAAGAAGTCTTAATGCGCAACTAAGTTCTTACCCAAACTTTCTGCAAGGGAAAGAAAAGCATGTAAGGTGTATTATCTGGTAAAATACTTATTGGTAAGAATGTGACTTTGCTCCTTTTTAGTTAACTAATTTATCGTTTTATTATTTCATTCTTTCTGCCTTAAAGCAGAAAGCAAACATTCACATGGTAGTAACTGAAATACAGAGAGTGGCCAAATACAAAGCAGACATTCCCCATCATAACTAACACATACATAATTTCAGCCTGTTCTCCTCCTAAGTTACAACAAAAACCGCAATTTGACACTCGGAAATGCCTGTTGCATCAAGAATTAAAATCTTTACCGGCATTTTCAGTGGTAACCTTGGTGGCAAGTCTGAAATAAATTCTTCAAAACAAATAAGTTCATGGGCATGATGCAAGAGTGCTTCTGAAGCTTGGTTTTTATGTACCAAAATTATTCGGAAACCATGTCGATGTCTCAGGTCACTCAGTTCCAAAGCAAAGTTTACATCCGCTGGAGGGGAAAAAAAAATGAAATGGGCAATGAAACACTTGAAAAATCTAAAAAATCTGATTGAAGAAACAAAACCACACATCCCACTCAACAAGTTCTATTTATCAGTGGAAATTTCCAATGAAAAAGCACCAGCTACAAGGCTTCTCAGACATTATTTAAATCAGCAGTTCACACTCAGTCTCAAGACAAGGGTTTCCTTTTAACTGCAGCTTGTACCAATTCATCCGCAGGGCATTGGACTGGTACTGGATATTTCTATAGCAAACATTTGTTTAGCTTTAGGGAGAAACCCAAGGCCGTCACATGCAATTCAATAGTTGAGCGGACTGCAGATTTAACTGTATAATATGCTGCTACGAGAATTAAAAACAAATACACTTTTCTCAGACCATAAATACAACTCCATGCATTTTAATTTAGGAGCTTCTTGCTGAAGCTAACTTTAGACAATAGTCAGACACGTACCTACTGACACTCAAAAAGGCATCAAATCATAACAGTGGCAGAACTGAGCCAAGTTCTCATCTTACTCTCCCTGCTTTTCCTTTGCTGCCACTGACATTAAGAATTCTTCAGCAATTCAGTTAAAGCTGGTTCTAAACACCACCCTTGGAAATCAAAATAGTGTCATATGCAAAAATACTACGGAAGAAAGGAACTGAAGCCAGCACTGTAGCTGAGTAACACACACACTTACTTGACACAAGAACCACAGTAGCAGGTGCAGTGTGTGTATCAGCAAATCTCCTCAGACTCTGTCTGAGTTTGTCATCAGCAGCATTCTTGGCTGTAGCATTGATGTGTGCAACAGTCACCTGTGGAAATACATAGGCACACTCTGAAGAAAAGCTTCAATGTGAACTGTGCTTAATTCAATGGCATTTTTTAAAAAAAATAAAGTACAAGCTCTTGCATGCACTTTTAATTTAGGTAAATTAATGCACACACGCATGAAATGGAACACATAGGGATGAGAAACTGTTCTGTGAGCACTAAACTTCAACCCTACTTGTTCAGCAATGTCTTTGGGGTGACTTCTGCTGTTCTGTTAAGGATCACAATTCATACACCTCAAAAACATGCCAAAAAACTGTGAACCTGTTATCATACCTGCAATTTAGAGGGTGGTAATTTCTGACACAGAAACCAGCATAAAAAGTTAAAAAAAATACAAAGAAACAGAAGGTATTGATGGAAAATATATGTACTGTTAAAGGTGCTCCAATCAATACCACTAATCTACAGGTGCCCTTACCAATCAACACAGTATTCATTAACAAAGTAAAAAAGTTAATTAACTTCACAGAATCATAGTTCTTTTAGGTTAATCATTTAGTCACAGATTTAAAGGATAACAAAAAGTCCACCACCACATTTTACTGGATGAGGTAAAAACACTCTTGTGAACACTAGGACTAAAAGCTAAACCAGTTAGCTATAGATAACAGAATGCAGATTCACTTTTAAAAAATACCACCACAGGAAAAAAAAAAAAGAAATCAATGTAAGAGACCCCACCCATAAACTAAATATGCACTAGACCCACAGAAGCGAACAAAGCTTTAATGAACGTGAATCACTCTTGGCATGCTCAAAGTACACAAATTCTCAAGCAAGAACACCAAGCTGGTGCTGGCTGGATACCTGGCAGTTGTTTAGCTCCTGAATAACTTCTTTGTTTTCTTTACTAATGTCACACACACAGATGAATTCTGCCTCTCTGTGACCTTTAAAAAATTTCTCACGAATCCTCTGCACAACTGCTATAGCTGAACGGCCAGTGGGAACTGAGCAGTTTTCAATATCCCAGAAGACTCCAATCGGGGGCAAGTTTTCCAGAACTTGGCCTGTTATTGCAACTTCCGGGGACCCTGTGGAGGTGGAAGAACACAGCTCATTTTTATCTCCAAATACTGAAAATGCTAAACCTAGCATACTATGCTAGACATGGGAAGCTTTACGAACAACATGCCCGGGAATGCAAGTTCAGTTTTACTTTCTTAAGGAATCCAACAAACCATGAGTCTTAAACAGAAATTTAGTCACTATCAAATTCATATAAAGATGCAAGACAACTTCTGACTTTATTTTTAGGCTCTCAAACAATCAAGTAATGTATTTAAAAAATTACCAAATGTCACAAACTGTCTGAAGTTGTGTGACACTTGGTGCTCTATCAGTAACAGAAGCAAAACACGGAAGCTGTTCAAATTGACATTGTGGATTAGATAAGAAATCTAAACAAAACTGGATGAGATGACCAGCATCATGATGGCAATTACAGAAAATTAAGGCAGTATACAACTAACACAAAGGTATCCTACAGCTCAGGAGAGTGAGCTTAAGAGTTTTTGCTACTGCAGGCTAAGCTGGTGTTTCAGCACTCTGAAAAGCTATTTAAATTTGAACTAACATTATACAACCATTCCATCCCCACAAAACAACTTGAAAAGAAACATGAGGAATGACACAGAATCCTCACAGCTCAATAACAAGCTACAAATTAATGTTACCTGAGCATTTAAAATAAGGCACACCAGATGATAATATTTGTTTGTGTCTGTTGATCAAAAGATTCACTGGAAATGCATTTTGTAAAGACACTTGATTGGGGTGTATCACCTTAAAAGCCTTAAAATGGATGTAATTCTAAAGTAACAGTAAAACTATCAATTTCTTAATATTCTGTGACTTTTTAAAATGTTTATAACTTTTATACTAGACATAATTTTGTAATTGAAGTAGTACTAACATTGTAGAAAGACCAGGCAATTATTTCACACAGTATTTTCCTCTTAAGAGCACTTGAGAAAACTATACTGTAATTATAAATGTTACACCTTTACTGCATATGGAGTGACAAGAGACACTAGACTATGAAAATGCTTTCCAAATATGGCTGAAGATAATTTCTTTATACATCACCAGAACAAAATAGCTTCCAAGTCTGCAGAATTTCTTTTTCTAGTTCTTAAAACAGCAAAAACAATAATAGTAAAATCAAAACTCTAGGCAAACAATACAGTAAGTTAACTAAGCAGTCAAAACATGTAAAACCAAGTGAGGAAATTTAAAAAAAAGAGAAGGTATTTTTTTACTGTTTAGTCTTTTATGACTTTATAGAGGTTTCCAGATAACAGTGCAATTTAAGAAAACTCTTGCTGTGCAACAGTATCTAAAGGGAGAACATCCACTAAATGGAAGTTTCAAACAAACATGGTTTACCATATTTCTGTGGTGATTTGCCAAGACTGCTTGCCAGTATCAAACTCTTCTCATTTCCTGTTCCTTTGGTTCCACAGCCATTACAGATTGGGATAGGAACAGGTGCAGTCTGTGCACTTGGAGGAGGAATATTTGGCCAGATTTTAGCAGCATCAACTAGGCTGTTTCTGGTTGGCTGTTGGGACAATTTTTCAGAATACATGTTCATTTAGTATACAAAATTAACACATGCTAATCCAGGCTAGAAACACGCAGTTTCCCTTCTGCAACAAATGCCAGTTCAGATGTACTCTACAAAGCTAATTAACAACAGAAGGAAGCTTCTATCCTATCCCAGCATATTCAGCTTTAGATTTCCAAATGCAAGGAAAGATTCTACTAAACTCAACATATCAAGACATGCTACCTTTAAGTAGTACTAAGATGTATCCTTTAAAAAAAAAACCCAAACAACAAAGCCCAGTCAGAGACCTGGTATGCAAAACCTGCACATGAAGAGTAGAAGGTGTGATTATAATTCCAAATACACTGAATTCATCATTTAGCTCCTTAAAATGATATTTCACTTTTATATTG
Organism: Eulacestoma nigropectus; assembly: GCA_013397775.1. Taxonomy (NCBI): domain Eukaryota; kingdom Metazoa; phylum Chordata; class Aves; order Passeriformes; genus Eulacestoma; species Eulacestoma nigropectus. Next base: position 353,010 of record VZTE01002833.1, on the reverse strand, counting down.
GAAACTCAAACTTAGAAGTTTAAGTAACACATCCTGCAAAGTTGAGTATATTATTTCACTAGAAATTCCTAGTAATGTTCAAGCAGAGTTCTAACAAGTTCTAAATTTTACTAAATTGGTACTAAAGTATAAATTACAAATTTGGGAAGACTGAACTAAGACCCATCAAACCAAACCAAGACTAGAATATTCTTGTAGGGTAAGACATCACCTGACTTAGAAATGGCTCTTTACTGATCAGCTGCCCAAGGGTACATCTTAACTGTTGTTAGCCTTTTCTCAGAATCCCTACCATGGAACAGTTTAATTTGAGCTGTAAAGAAGAGATGACTGGATTTTAAAGAAGTTAAAACTCCACTTGAGTACACTAAATATCCCCTGTAGGCTGAACACTGGGATAGCTCTTTTGTTTTCCTATTGCACTGAATGTTACCTCAGAAAAGAGCTCAGCTTCAAAAAGGCTGTCTGGTGCATTTGGACTGTGCATCACCAACTAGGGGGACGCACGCTGCACGCACAGGAGCTGGTGTTCTGCTCAAGTTACACAATTTCAACACGAACCCCATACCACAGTAAGGAAGGAGAAACGCGGGGTGTACAAACCTTGCTCAAGCAGTCAGTGCAGTAGTGAGAGCCCTTCAGACACACGGGAGGCGCCACGTTTAGGTGCAGAGGGTTGGCGCACACGCGTGACGTCAGCTCCGACTGTGCAATGTGCTCATCCAAGTGCCCCGCGGCCCCACTCGTGAACTCGGGACAGGGGAAATAGCCAGAAGATGGGCAGCTCTGCAGGGCTGGGAACTGATGCAGCTTGTGCACGTTACCGTGACAGGGCTGGAAATGGAGTTTTCCACAACAGGCCAGATGCTGACAGGAAGATACACTGTTTTCTACGCACATGCCAGAGAACTCACTGGAAATTCCTGCCAAATTGCTTCTAGCTGAAGGGTTCTTCAGTGAAGATGCAGACTGATAAGCAAATCCTGACCCTACTTGACAAGTTATCGTCCCAGTGCTTTTTGAGTCTAATATTGTGCCAGGGTGAATCAGGTTCCCACCACCACCACCACAATGCATTTGTGGAGTACAAGAGGAGTCAGAGCCATGAGCACAGCAGCTTACTTTGGGGCCAGGGGAAAGCTGTAATTGCTGTTGCTGAAGAGGATGAACATCAGGAAGCGGCACTGCTGGAAACAATTTAGAGCCAGAGTGAGGAGATGCAGCATCCTTCAATTCTACAGCAGCTTTCTTGTTCTCCATGTAACCTTTCTGGAAAATGAAAGCACAGTTACATTCACACACATTAATAAAACAATAATTTTATAGGGTAAAAAGCACGTATTTTTAGACTATTACAATCTTACATTTAAAGGGCTATCTTTATGACTACTATTACCTTACTGACTGAACATGTGAAATATTAAAAGAACCACATTGATTACGTGTGCCAGCCTTAGGTACACTGGTACCAAGGGATTTTGGAAGCAACAAACCCAAAGAGCTATACACCAAATAGCAATTAGTCTATAAAACAGACTCAGAAAGGCAGAAAACTGTTAGGCTAAGGCTGAGAGATCCTTATTTCTTGTAAGAACAAACATAGATGGAGCTGACAAAGCTTCATAATTTGAAAATACATAAGCAACCATATTTTAGTTTGAATAAAGATTTTAAAATTGCATTAAAATTCTGAAAGTAATTTAATAAAAGAGTATGACTTAAAAAAATTAGAAATTACATCAAGCAGGTAATACAGCAGAGGGCAAAAAAAGCTAAAGTTTCACAACAACTAAGTGGTTTTTGTCTATTTTGATTTAAGATATCAAGATGTACAGACAAAGGCACAGACAGAAGGAGAAAGTTTTTAAAAACGCCAGCAGTGAAAACCAAGCAAGGTTAAAAGAAGCACAGAATACTCAAGGTCAGTAGAGGTAACCTGCACAGAAAACTGCTAAAAAACTTTTAAACAACTTTCATCTTCCAAATTGAATTTAATGCATTTTCTAGTACACATGAATGAATAATTAATTACTCAACTTGAAAATCATTCCTCTCTACTTGATGCTACATCTCATGAAGATAAGCTCTGCCAAAAATCTGTCAGGAACTGACTGATATACTAAATTCCAGATTTTATGGCAGCTCCCTTCCTAACCCCCAACACATGAAAACAGCAACATGCTCACCCATTTCTCTTATGCCTTTACTTAAAGTCAGATTAAATGTGTCTGAATGAGTGTTACTTAATGGTTGGAGCTCACTTGCTCAAGTACTTAATTGTGTTATACTACTCCTTCTAATCCGTAGCCTTTTCCATCTTAAATGTATAGAATTATGTACATTACAGAAAAGAAACATTTAAAGAAATGGAAACAAGGAATAAGTAAGGCATTGTGAAGAATAGTATCAACAACTGCTGTAGCTACTATATAATAATAATTCAGAGAACTGTATTTGCCTCCAAACTAAACAGATAAACTGGAAGCATGACCTCCCTACTCTTCAGCAGTAACTTGGCAGAGCTCTCCAGAAGCTCCTTAAACATCTTTTAGGCAGCCAGTTGCATTATCCCAAACAGCTGTGGCAAATAAAGCCTGACAAGTAAAGCAACCTGCCTGTTCTTACTGACACTGCTGTGAGCACAACTGACGGCCTTAAAAGCCCAGGCAGAGTTTGTACTTACCTTAGTAACTGTTGCCTCCTCTTCCTTCCCTCCCCACTCCCCCTTTAGTCAGTAAGGCCACTGGAGTCAGCCACACCCCCTCTGCACTGGGAGCCCAGCTATACTCTTAGGGAAGGCAGAAATTACCGTTTTCGCACTACAAGGCAAAGCCTTCTCAGCAGCAGAAAAGCAATTAGAAAGTTTCCAGAGCCATGGTTTAGCATCATTCTCTTGTCCCTGAAGCCATCCCAACGATCTATTGCAGAGGTTCTCCGTCCTGTTTCCTTCCATCATACAGCCAAACAAAAAGGTTCAACATCCTTTCATCCCCCCTTCCTTTCATTCTTCCCACCTGCTAAAGGGAAAAAAAAAAAAAGCATGCTTAAATAACTTTCAGGGCAAGACAGAGAAAAACCGTAGTGGTCTTAAGAATTCCACTACTGCGCCATCAGTGAACCTGCATTATTTATGTTAAATTTAATTATGCCTATGGCCAAGGCCTTGACTATCCATTTTAATACAGGAATGCTCCTCGTGACCCGCAGCACAGAAGAACCATTCTGAGGGAAACGCCTTGAAGTCCATGGCATTAGCTGGAGTCACACAGCTACCAAATGAAAGAGTACTCTCAAACCTTCAGCACTCTCCTAGAAAGAGAAGCCAGGAGGCAAGAACATCTCAACTGTAAATACACAGCAGGTGCAACTGAACTCAGCTGAAAGAATTGAGCTGTATATTCATTGTTTTTCCAGTGGCTAAGAAAACCTATACATAACACACCTCTATTAAGCACACAGTATTTAGCATTTAAACAGAGCTTCAAATTATTAAAAACATTTACAAATACTTCTGCTAGTTCTCAAGCTGCCCCACTGTACATCAACTTAGCTTTACAGAACCACAAAGCAGCAAAGTAACCTAAGGCTCAGTACCAGAAAAACTATGGTTAGCAATGAAGTCTTCTTACCCTCCAACTACGTGCTGCATTCATTAGATTACACTCCTTCAGGTTCTTTTGTATTTAACCTTAAATACAATGACCATAGAACACATTACATAGCACTACATTTACCTCTGCACTGTTTTTAACCTCAAAAGAAGTTCTACTTTTTTTTTTAAAGCAGAAATACTTATTCACGCGAATCCTAGCTATCCGAAAATTATGCTGTATATAGTATCAAGTTCATCCAGTTCTACAACTCTAGCGTACGTTAATTTTTAAATGTGTCTGATAGCACCGCTTAATTTCGGAATTAAAACGCTAACAGAAAAGAGTAAGCGTTACATTAACCATACATGCCCACGGTTCGCCCTCTGCGTCCCGAGGCGCTTCCAGACCGACTCTCCCCCACACCACTCCACCACCCCCAGAGNCCCCGCTGCCCGCCTCACCTGCGCCGGCCCCGCCGCCCCGCGCCCGCCGCCGCCGCGGCCCCTCCGGCCCTTTGTTGTCCTCCCTCCTCCCGCTCCGCTCCTTCTGCCGTCAGGCGCCACCGCGCGCCGCCAAGCAGCGCGCTGCCGCAAACCCGGCCGTCGTAACGCCCCGCGCCCGCCTCCTTTAAAGCGGCGGCCTCGAGGCGGGCCCGGGGCGGTGTGAGGGGGTTAAAACACACACGAACTCCACGGTGACTGCCAGGATTGAAGCCATGACATGAATGTGTAAAAGTGTCTGCAGGGCGGGCTCAGAGCAGGGACCAGGCTCTACTCCCTGGGGCCCAGCAATGGGACCAGAGGAACAGGCAGGAACTGATGCCCTGGAAGTTCCACCTGAACACGAGGAAGAACTTCTTCACTGTGAGTCACCGAGCCCTGGGACAGATTGTCCAGAAGGGCTGTGGAGTCTCCCTCGCTGGGGATACTCCAGAGCCAGGGAGGTGGGACCAGGTGACCCCCTGTGGTCCCTTCCAAGCTGACCCGTTCCGTGGTTCTGTGGCAGCGGGGTGTTGGAGCAATGGAGGAATGCAGAGTATCAAGTATCAACTTGATCTATATCCCAGGAACAGAGCACTACAAATCCTTATTTCCTTGACAACTAATCGTTCAAATAGATTCAAACAGAAACTAATAGAGTGTAAGGTTAAATAACAACTTGGTGGCAGCTGATAGGATGAAACATAACCTCAAATTACTTTAAGTGATTATAATGCTAAAAAAAAAATCCTCGACTTAAGATAAAATTGGCATGGCAAAAACCAAAATATCAGTGTGTTATCAGCACCATTTGCATTTGGAATCCAAAACACAGCACCGTACCAGCTACTGAGAAGAAATTAACCCTATCCCAGCTGAAACCAGGACAGTGACCAATCCCCTGTTTCTGTATCATTCTTTCTTTGTTTCCATTTTCCATAAAAGACTGTGTTGGTTTCCTCAAAGGTGCACCACCTGTGTTAGATGCTTGACACCCTGTTCTGCAGAATGGTAACAAAATTGAGTATTTTGACTCAGTGTTGCTTGGCTCTTGCACACTGGATAAAAGAACAATGGGGTAACAAAAGGGTTCTCCAGGAAATCCCATGGAGTGGCCTGGCCACCCAGCAGGTACTTGAGCAGGCGTGGTCATGGCTCAGACATGTGTCAGGCAATAAGGAAATTACCAGGATTCTGAATTGGGCTCTTATAAGTAAGAATTCTGAACATCCTGCACAGAATTTAAAGTTTCACTTAGAACTTAATTCACACACATAAAAATCTGAGTAGGTTGTCAGGGACATGCACTTTTAAGTGTTTTTAGGAGCCTCTTGCCTTGAAGGCAGTTTATAGTCCTAAACCCAAGGACAGCAGTTAAATGTCAATACAGTTCAGAAATCTGCTGTTTGCTTATTTTAACAGGCATGTCTGACCTCTCTGTACTTTCTCTGGATGCCTTGGGCATCATTAGCTATTCCCCAAGTAAGATGTACACAGCTTGAAAACATAAAGCAATTACTGGCTAATAAAAAAAGAAAGAACAGCCTTCTAAGAACCCACTGGATTAGGCATTAGTGTGTCCCCACCCCTTGACAAAACACCTGAGGTCTGCTGGCCAAAGAAGCATCAAGAAAGCTGTGGGCATCCACTCATCATTCACTGGGTCTGTTGATATGGTGACACTGGCAACTCACTAGAGATAACTGGGGTTTGCTCACTTTAGGATTGTATAACTTTCCACATTGATATTTTTCCTCATGAATCCTTGTGCTGCTAATAGTTCTTGTCTCAACAACCTTACCTTTACTTCTAATTTTCCTGTTCTTGTCTTTCTACAGTCATGGCTCTGTCTCATGGTTTAACAGCTCCCTCGGAAGGCTGGGCCAAAGTCATGCAGCCAATCCATGTCATCCAGGCTGGGCTTGCTGCCTAGGTGGTGACTGAGCCCCTCAAGGAGAGAGGTTAGTGACAGCACGGGGTGGGGATCTGCTTTTTGGTGCCTCAATATCTTTTGATCATAATTGTGGTATTAGCCTAAGCTGGAATTTACTTACACCTTCGCCTAAGAGGCTGCAGTCAGCAGCAAGGGGAAGCCCTGGTGACAATGCTCACAGCCACAGGCAGGCTTGCCAGGGTCACTGGGGGTGGCACTGCTGTGTGCCAGGGCCGAGAGAGCTGCTGTGTTCTGCTCTGCTTAATAAACCAGTGCTATTAATGAGCATTTGACAGGTTCATCAAAAATGTGTCAGTTCAAAATAGAAGGTTTTTAAAGTAGTGAGAATCTGTTTCTTGCTAAAGCATGTGCAAATCTGATTTTACATATGCAGACTGCAGAGAATTATATAACATCTTTAAAGAGACAGGAAAGAGGTTTTATTAATGCCAAATACTTGCTTTTCAGTGACAGCAATATTTCCGTAAGATATTCTAACACATGTTCGTCGCATCTTGTTATGGGTGTCAGTAATCCTTTTGAAAAAAATAAAAAAGCAGTTCAATAGTTTGTAATGACAATTGGTGAGCAGTTCCTGTTCCATCCATAGAGTGGGTGGTGTGATGAGTTATTTAATTCTCTAAGAAAAACAAATATTTTTTTCCAACAGAAACTTATTGCCAAAAGATAAGGTGTTACACCTTTACCAGAACTTGCAGTTGATAAATTTTTGTCTGCTTAGTTTTCATGGAAGAATCAGTGTGGCCGTCTCATTAAAATAACCAGCACATGAATCCTAGCACCACAAAGATCTGCCAGTTATTAATTATTAATCAGCAAACTAAAAATGAATGCATAAAATAATTTCTTCTCCTCTGCTAATCTTGAAATAGACAAGTGTTCTCATTCTTCTTGCAAACAAGGCAGTCAGAGTGATTACAGTAACCTTTATTAAAGAATATTTATTGCTTGTGTACAGTAGTGCTTCTGGTAGTGCCTCTGAGTCTCTGGCATTTGTTAGGGTGCTGTTTCACTCTTTCAGAATTGGACGAGAGGCTAACAGCTTCCTCTGAAATCTCAGAATTTTTGCTGTGTTTTACAAGTATTTCAAGATGAGAAATTTTAAAAATACTGGGGTGTACCTTTGACATGATCTGTGTAGTCATACTATCCTCAAGAATTTGCTTGAAGTGTTGGAGTAAAACATTCTTTGTCCCAAACTTGTGAGCAGTGTATAATTTTTTTAATTACTGGGAACATACTACAACAGTATGTGGTTTATTTTCTGCAATTTATCCGATAATAAAAACATTCTTGAGTAATGACAGAACTGCAAATGCTATTAACCCAATTTTTTAAATACCTTATTTAGTTTTCTCTTCATAGTTGTATGATAGTTTGTTTCCATTTACTTCTGCTGAATATCTGACCTGAAAATATAGCTATTTTGCTGAATGCCTGACCAGAAAGTAGAACAGTTTTGCTCATCCTTTTCAGTTAAAGTTATCTTAGTTATGGACAGATTTCTTCTAGTGTAATATTTGTAGAAAAGCATCCATCATCTTAGTTACAGTCCCAGCCTTGTTCTACAAAGCCTTTGGAGAGGCATATTTCCAGTTTAGACAAGTCTTTTCGAAATCAGACTGTGCTCCGGGCCTGGTGTTACATCACAGAGGTGAATGAAACCGGGGCCGGGGCTCCTGCACGTGGGTGCCCATCAGCAGCAGTTTGGGAATCGCCGCCGGGGTGTGAGGCGATGCTCGGTGAGACATGGCCCTGCCTGTGCGGGCTGCAGTGATACACGTGGGATGATCTGTGGTTTTGTTTTGGCTCCAGAAACAAATGCCAGGCACCACTAATGAGCAAGTGTTTGTGTACACGGTTGGTAGGAACACACCTGAGGCACTTGAGAAAGCCTCTGCATACCTCGTTTCCCTTCCTCTTGATCCTGCCTGCCACGGCACGGCAAGGAATTTATGGGCTGCAGTGAGCTCTGCCCCATTGCGGGAGCTCGATTCTCCTGCGGATGCCAGCCGCTCGTTTTCTGGAATGATGACTTCATGCTGAGATGGAGATGAGTGGAAGTGTCTAATATTTCATAAACTGCGACACAGAAACCTGTCCTTGGTTGGGAAAAGGGCACTTTGGTCTAAAGATGTTGGGCTGGCATTAAAAATAGTTATGGGCGCTCTCTCGCTGCTTGCTTTTGCAGCAGAGGTCTTTTGAATGGAGAAAATAGAATTAATGTAAAGCTTTTCCTCTTTTAGATAATTTTAAAAGCAATCACGCCTTTAAAATTACGGCACGTGCCGGTTTCCACCCTTAGCACCTCAGAAGATGCGGAGCCTTGTGCGTGTGACTGTAGGTCACTGAACATGGACGGGCGTGTTTTAGCGAGGCTGACGAGGGCCGGGGTCGGGGTCGGGATCGGGGTCGGGAACGGGATCGGGGTCGGGAACGGGATCGGGGTTGGGAACGGCCGCGGCCGCCGCCCCCCGGCGCCTTTTGAAAGTCACCGAAGTTTCTGAAGCGCGTCCTGGCAGCGCTGATTGGCGGAGCGTCCCGCACCACGTGATCAGCAGCCAATGGGGCGGCGG